>JAUANT010000169.1:0-54000 GCA_030770115.1 Daphnia galeata | reverse complement strand
CAAGCTCCGCAAGATGTTGAAGCAACTGAGAATTCTGCAGCTCCTGAAGTCAAGAAAGGTCGTGGAAAAGCCAAGGCCAAATTTGAAGAATTACAAGAACATATGGAATCAGAAAATCTAGTCGCAGCTGAAACATACACTAAAGAGAAACGGGTTCGAGGCAGACAAGCATCGTCCAAAGACGGAACAGAAAAGCCTGCAAAGACTAGTGAAGAGCCGTTACCTAATGATCAGATTGAATCTTCTCTTCCTGCTGTCCCAGTAGTCGAAACTAAGGAGAAAAGAGGCCGAGGACGACAGGCAAAGACGCGAGTTGAAGCCCCTGTTGAAGCATCCATCGAAGCTCAAGAAGCTGCTCCAGCTAAAAGAGGCCGTGGGAAGAAAGCAGTTGTATCAGCAATATCCGAGGTTGACTCTGAAGAAGAAGCAGTTGAAGAAGTGAAGGAGACCAAAGCCAAAGGAAAGAAAGGAGTTGCTGAAGTGGATGGTAAAAATCTTACAACGGTTGGGTCTTCAAACTTACCAGTGGCTGGGCCCAGCGCGAGTGTTGGCGATGTGGCCTCGTTTGATGATCAGTCCACAGAAGCACACACAACTGGGCAAAGAAAGAAAAGCTCAAACAAAACTATTGTTGATGCTTTTGAAGATATTTGCGCTATGGCTGATTCATTGGCCTTACCAAAATCTATAACTGACAGGGCAAAGTATATTTTTAAAGATGTTTATGATGGAAAACTCTTAAAAGGACGCAGCATGCATTTAATCGCAGCTGCCTGTCTACACATAGCCTGCAGGTGTGTAATATTTTATACTGTTATTTACCAAATTGTTTATTATACTGTTTATATTCAAAATTTTTTTAATGTGCCATTTTTGTTTGTCTGTGAAGGCAAGGAGCTCGTGTGCGAAGTTTCAAAGAGATTTGTGCTGCCAGCAACGTTACAGTAAAAGAAATTGGAAAATGTCACAAACAAGTCCTTAAAGCACTAGAAACTTCAGTCAACATCATCACTATCGCAGATTTTATGCCGCGCTTTTGCGTGAACCTTGGTAAGGACTGCAGCAAAGTTATTATGAGAAAACAAAAAATAAAAAATACATTTATTTTATTTAGGATTGCATATCAATGTTCAAGTGGTGGCATCGCATATTGGACATCGAGCAATTGAATTGGACATCGTTCCTGGGCGTTCCCCATTATCTGTTGCGGCGGCTTCCATCTATATGGCCTCACACGCATCGGGGAAGAAATTGTCAAAGAAGGAAATACGTGATGTAGCCGGAGTGTCCGACGTCACGATTGGCCAATTGTATGAGTTGATGTATCCGCGTGCCGCGGAACTGTTTCCTGCGGAGTTCAAATTGATTTTGAGTGAACTTCCCCTTCGTTAATTGGAAAATATCTTTTCTGGTAATCGCTATGTAACCAAGGAAATTGATCTCTGTTTTTATCCTATCTTGGAACAGTTAAAATGTGATTCACTTCATTTCGGTCCTTAACCTGTGTTGTGTTTCACCTAGTTTGTAATATGTGACATCCATACAGAATTTTGCATCAAAACTTTTGAAAATTTAGTTTAAACATTTTTACGAGTCAGGTACGGTGTCGAGGGTCTATGGACTTTAAGCACACAACTGTAAAGCACTTTACAGTGAAGCACTGTGCTTAAACAACTTAGTTGATTATGAGATGAGGTTCAGTGAGTTACCACTAGATGTAGTGGGGTTCCAATGTGATATGAGGTTTAGTGAGTCACCGCTAGATGGTGCGGGGTTCCAATATTCACATAGTTTTGACATTTTCCTACGATTTTCCCATCGAAACTGTTGAATATAATTGGGTAGAAGAGGTTCATACTTGCATACTTCTTTATCGTCAATGAAACAGTAAGCCAACGATTACTTGATTGAATGGTTGGATACCCAACAATTAAAAGTTTATTTGGTGGTAGCGCACATTTTATCACTGGCAGGGGACTTCCATCCAACGGGAAAAATTTTAAAAGTGTTGTGTGTCGTTTAAGCATACAATTTCGAATATTGAGCAATAGCTTACGTTGCCTGATCATTTTCATTGTTCTCTCCCTTGGAAAATCAAAATTCTCAATCTTCAACGGCCAATAAAAGTGTAAGTTGATTAGTGCTCACGCAAGTATCCTCACAAATTTTATTGCGTCTTCCTTCATAACAATGGCCGAAGTCTTCAATTTGATTCGTCCGGGATACAAGCTCGTCAACTTTGAGTGGAGCGTTGAAGCGCCTTCTCTTCGTAGTATTACAAACCAATTATTTAGTTTCCCTTTTTATTCTCCACAAGAAACCCCAGATAGCAAATGGAGAATGGAATTGCGTGGGGCGACCAATGAAATGGGAATTTATGATAAGCAAGAAATAGGAATCTATGTTAAGCAATACAATTCCACTGGAAAACATGTACATTTCCTCGAACCACTTATAGTGAAAATGTCTATCCTAGAACCAACAGGACAAACGGTTTTCCAGCAAATGGCCCCATGTTCCCCAAACTTTGTCGCTGTGAAATTCCTGTTATCTGAAGAATGCCTCATGAAATTGGAATGTCAACAAGTGGGTGGAAGTTACACTATACACTGTGAGATTTATACCTATGTTAAACAGAAAATTACATCACCTGGAAATTATTCAGATTTTTCATCTGATGCAATCAACTGCATCAATGAATTGTCCAATCACTTTGGAAAATTATTCGACGATATGACATTAAGTGATGTCAACTTCAACATTGGTGGCTGTGATTTTTCTGCCCACAAATCTATTTTGTCGGCCAGGAGTGACGTTTTTGCTTCCATGTTCAAGCATCCGATGGAAGAACAATCAAGTAATCAAGTGAAAATTAAAGACATCGACCCGGATGTGTTCCAGATGATGCTACGCTTCATTTATACGGGGCGGGTGCAAGTTGACAAGTTGGAGATGATGGCGGCTGGCCTGTTCATTGCCGCCGACAAATATTTGCTGGACCAACTTAAAATCATATGTGAAAATTATTTGCTCCATCACATGTCACCCGAAAATTGTGTCGTTCTTCTTCTGAACGGTGATCTACAAAACCCAACGGAGTTGTTGAAAAACGCAGCAAAACTTTTCCGGCGTTTACCAAGTCAAGTGATGGCGACTGAAAGATGGGAACAAATAGAAAAAGAAAATCCCAGACTGCTGTGTGAAATTAAAAAATTCTTGCTCATCACAATATAGTTCTTTTTCCTTTTAAAAACCTGTCAAATTTTTAATCTTCGGTTTTGTTTTTTACAGAACAATGCAACTCTTGTTTTGCTGAACGGTTTTAAAATAAGAAACTAAGACTTAATTAAAATAAACTGTTACGTAGATCCAAATATTTCGTTTTATTCAAATTGTTAATATGAAAAAAAAGATAAAATTGACGTGACTTTGATTCAATTGTTAAAATAATTCATAATGTAATATACGCTCTAAATCTTGAATGGGTGAGCATAAGAAGACAATATTTCTGCCAAATAATGTGAATTACGTTCGCTTGAGCATCGGTAAGAGTTAAAAATAAAGGGGTTTTGAACGTTTAATTATATTATAACCGAGATTATAACTTGCCGTCGGCAAAATCAAAATTAAAAATACAAGAAAAATGAAGTAAAGGAAAACACAGTAAAAAATTTTTCCACACTTAACCACACTTATAAGTGTGGAAATGGAAGTCCCCACTTATTAGTGTGGGTACTCACTAAAAAGGGGACAGTCCACTTTGGGGCACACTAAAATGTAGGTGTGCCCCTCCACTTAGGGCCTTAGTGTGTATAAGTGTGCCCCAAAAACCCACACTGATAAGTGTGCAAAATAGTGTGGGTATGGCTAAGTGGATATGAAAAAAGAGAGGGTATTCTCTTCAAACGGTGAAGAAAAACAATGCCTGTAGCCGGTATTGAACTCGGGTCTCCCGCACACCAGTCGGATCTTCTACCGATGTGCCAATTACTGATGTGTTATATAGCAAATAGTATGATCTTAACAAACTTTTGCAATCGGGACTTAGAAAAATTTTACGACAGAATTTTTTTTTTTGTTGTTAACCTATGATTACAAATGAGGTGTCTTTTACAAAGATCAATGGTTATGAGTTTGCAATGCTTATTTTTCATGAAAATCATGTTTCTAGCATTGCAAACTCCGAAAAACCATTTATAATCCCTCATTTCCTATAAAATCTTAATTTCACTGTCATACCCACACTTTTTTTATGCCCTCCGGAATTATTTGCCCTATTTTCTCTAACCTTGGCCGTTTCCGGCCTAGGGTTGCGCACTTTTATGCACACCTAATCTGTCTAGACATGTCAAAAATCTGTCTAGACATGTCTAAAGTCTAGCGCGCGAGTTTTACAAAGAACTACCCTACACTTATCAGAAGCACACGAATTGGGGGTATACCCCACTTTTTTACGTGTGGTACAAATTCTTCAAAATCCACACGAAACACACACTTTCATGGGTCCACTTGACAAGTGTGGCTTAAGTGGAGGTAAAATTTTTTACTGTGAACAATGAAAAAAGTAACGAAAAAGAACTCATAGTAAACAAAGAAAAACAATATTTAAAAATGGATTAGGGCAAAAAAGGGGTGTAAATAAGTATAAACAAAATCGTGATTTAAAAATTGAATTATGGTTGCTCCCTTGGGACCCCTTAGACAAAGTAAGGCACTTCTGTTTCTTACCCTAGGCTAATAGATGGCACTTAGTAGGCTAGTGAAATAGTGCTAATTCCATAGTAGAAACTATTAGCCAAGCGAATATTGTAGCATTAGTCACACGACATTTTGCTCTTCGAACTGTATGATAAACTAAAAAGGTCTATATAAGTCTGGTTGGTTCATATATTATTAAACAAGTCAGAGTTTGGTACTCAAAGAAGCTGTTTGCTCGGCCTTTTTAAAATTAGAGAAAATAAGTAAAAATTACAACAATTACAATGTAAGTAACAAACAATAAAACAGAATTATTTTATATAAAATGTAAATAAACATTAATTGAATTTTCGTTTATTGTGAAAGGAACATGAACGTTTCTAGGAATTGTATAGAAGTCCATGGAAAGCTGGTCAATCCCAGTTTTGTTATCCTACCAACATATCGAGTTGGCCTAACACAGCCAAGTTGGTGTAAATACTATACACATATAAAATGGGAAACTGATGAGCCTGTGCCAAATTCTTTACTTGTACTCCAACTCGGACATCATGGGAAATTTGTATATTCCCGTTGTGCACCTTTTTGCTTGGAAGCTGATGAATGCAGCTCTTGGCTAACATGGGAGGTTTTACCTATTCCAGATATATCATTCGGAATAAAAATGTTGCATGTTATACCTGGAAAAGATCCGAATGATCCCACTAATGGAACCAGAATTTCATCATTGATACAATATTCGCTGTATTCACAACAAATCATGGCACGCCCAAAAATGTTTTATCGCGAAAATGATGAATCTTCGACAATGACTGGGCAAGCGTCTGCCACTCCAGACCAAAAAGACGACGATGAAAGTCTTTCCAATTCTTCCGAAGACAAAGCATCAACTTCATTAACATGCAATATTGGTTGCAAATGGTGTTGTTGAGACTTATTTTTTGAAATGTGCATAATAATACACATAAAAATACCGTTTTAACGCGCTGATAGTCTCAGAAGTCTCTCTTTTTACGATATTTTTCAACATACTTCAAATCCAATACAATTTGAACTATATATTTTTACAGCAACTTTTGGAGTTGAATAAACGGTTAAATTGTAATTGTGATTTTTCATATAAATTAAATAACACATTTTCAAGAAAGAGTGCATGGAATAGTAGTATGCTTTATAGAGTAATCTATCTTTTTGGACCATGATCTCCCAGCAGCATGCGTTCCGGTCGAAATGTGTCACCGGGAATTTGGCATTTTAAACTGCAGGTGCAGATAAATTTGATTGCTTCTATTTATCTTGTCGACCGCTAGAGGTGATAAACGCAGTACCTAACATATAAATCGCCCTTGAGAAGAAAACTTCCTTTTCTGGTAACAGAACCAAGGCCTTTAGTTGTGCAAAGTTATAGCTCTTGGAAGTGACTAAGGGTTTCATTACACGTCCTAATATTTGTCGTCTTAAGTGAATGTGACTTAGAAAGGTAATTAGAGCAATACTAAGTTGTATAGATTTTTAAAATGTTTCTGTTCAATTCATCTGTTTTAGCAGGTCAGAAAAGAATCATTTTTAAGAACTAGTCCTTTTAACAATATGGAAATTTGTGAAAAGATAGACAGCTTTCGAAGCATTTCTCATTTATTCAGAGAAAAAAAAACATTTTGGCAACACTACGACGATTTTAGACGAGATGTTATGGAACTTTGGTTGAAGCAATATCTTCACGTTGATCCGATTCCAGTCTTATTTGCTAAAAAATTAGTAAGAAATTTGAAACAAATAAAATTTCAAGACAACTTTCTTGACGAAGGACTAGGATCCACGAGTCGATATATTTTAATTGTGGTTGTTAAAAATAATTTAATAATTGATGATCTCTGTAAATGTTACGTGAATGTTTATTCAAATTGTTTGTATAATGCAAACCACAAATTCATAATTTCATATGAATTGGATGTAGAAGAAATGCAATATGTACAACACTATTTGCAGACAGTTTACGCAAAAGAAAGATGGCTTTTTGCAAAAACTATTCAAGTATAAATTCAATAACCTTGTCAATAATTTCCTAAATATACAATACTAAACAGAAAATTTGTAATTCGTAAGTATGTAATTCTTAAAGTATCTTTGTCACTTGGGATATGAGTTATGACTCATTATGGAATCCCAAATCAGAATCAATAATCATTGAAAATGACGCCAGAATTCAAAAATGATTCAAGAATCAGAATCATATTCCAGTTTTGAATTGGTGTCGTTAGCCAAATATTGTATCCGTGGCAAATTGTGACGGCTAGGGGCACCAGCTTAATAGAGATAATACGAGCTTACGTCGCTTACGTCATTGACATATATGAGGCCTCGTTTGAACTTGACTTTTGATTCAAGTTTTAATGTTAATGAAAAATGAATTCCTCAATTGACCCTTATGAAACTTTGGGTTCTCCCGGCCCACATTTCGAACCATTTATCAGGAATTTTGTTCAATAAAAACTGTTTACCGCTTTACTGAAATCACGTCTTTAACTACTTAAACGTTCAAATATACTAGCGTAAACTATAGAAAAAAAGACATCGCAATTAAATTATTATGCCAGTATCAACTGGTCATATGGTTTTAAAAATAGACGCCAGAATCTTTAAAATTGACGTCAGAATCTTTGATATTGACGCTAGAATCTTCAAAATTGACGCCAGAATCAGAATCCGATTCTGGCGTCTCGTACACTTTGCGGCCGAGTTGCGAACCCCTCGTGGAAAACGGTTCATTTTCAGTTTTGATTTGGTTACACATAGCTTTTCCAAGAACTTGAATTGACCTTCAACGTTTCCAGGGGTCGACAAGCCAAGGTCAAGGTGGCAACACGCATCATTGTGTTAAACATATTTTTCTGTTTTTCAAATTTTTTTAACAAATAAAAAACAAATAAAATATATCGCGAACGAAGGGTCTTGGTAACAGTTATTGTTTATGCGATTGATGTTGAGTATACATCGTCAAACATACACTCGAAACTTGTATTGATTCGTAGTTCCACATAGAAATTTTATAATTATCTCATGCATTGTATTTCGTTGTGTAGTAGTAAACGAGACTTTTAGATGACAAGGTATATTATTTGTATAATATCTCAAAGTTTCGGGTGTATACACCCGAAACTCTGAAAAATTAGAAAATAAACAAATGAAATATTTCTGTCAAAACGGGCGAACATAGGTAAACATTTTGAAAGAATTAAATTTGAAAAGGATATATATGTGTTTTTAATTGCAATAGAAATTATTTTCACTTTTGAATTGCCGGGGAAAACATGATATATGTTCCATGGTAGACATTAATATTTTCTTTAAACAAATTAATTTAATAAAAATAAATACCAGAATTCCTTTTTTCTTTACTTTTAGAATAAACAATAAAACAAATTCTGCCAAGAAAAGGAAAAATAAACATTGGAAATATAAATTATGGATACGTCTAGACAATATAATCAGAAAACTGAACAATTAATAACATGAATGTGACAGAAAAAAAAATATATTGAAAGGGAAATTTTATATCGAATTCTAGACATTCAAAAATGAGCCTATATTCGCCTATATTATAAATATTGTCAAGAAAAAGAGACCATGAATCCAGAAAGATTTATTGGCTGCCAGCCGTCACGTGACAGAGCTCTTTCCTTTTATGTATAGGGGTGCGATGGGTAGGGGACAACGATTGCCGCCACTGCCAATAGAAATTTTTTCACATTTCAATTGCTGGGGAAAATATGATAAATGTTCCGTGGTCGACATTTATATTTTCTTTAAATAATATGTTTTATACAAATAAATACAAGATTTCCTGTTTTCTTTTAAAAATAAAAAATACAACAAATTCTGTCAAGAAAGGGGAAAATAAACATTTGAAATATAAATTATGGACACGTCTAGACAAAATAATCAGAAAACTGAACAATTAATAACATGACTGACAGAAAAATTAAATATATTGAAAGGAAAATATTATATCGGATTCTCGACATTCAAAAATGAGCCTATATTCGCCTATATTATAAATATTGTCAAGAAAAAGAGACCATGAATCCAGAAAGATTTATTGGCTGCCAGCCGTCACGTGACAGAGCTCTTTCCTTTTATGTATAGGGGTGCGATGGGTAGGGGACAACGATTGTCGCCACTGCCAAACACCCACGGGCAGCCTAGGATACTCATAACCGTCCTTGGACGGGCCGCCATGTTACCAGTCGGAGACTATAATTTACGTTTCTTGCTGCGCGATTTCCGAGGGCTAGACGTCTCGAAAAACGCGCGGGATTTTTAACAGTGCATTTAATGTAATTAGTTGCATGGTTGATTTATGCCGTGAAGTGAATAAATATAAAGATTTAATATTAGTGTCCTGGTTCAAATAAAACTGTTTGATCCATAGCCGTTTTTCGTAGTGCAATAACAGCCTTGGTGAAAGCAAGAACTCTCACACAATAATTTTTTTTGTATTTTAATTAGTTCTTCAGTAACGTATCGCGATATCTTCAAAATGTAAGTGATGAAAATGTTTGTATACCTTGTTAAGAACGTTAACATATTTGTTGTTATATCCCACACATTTTGTTTTTGTGAAAAAGCTATCCTAATTTAGATTGTTAAAACCCCATTTAAACGGTTTTTCGGGGTTTTAGAGACTATAAATCGAACAACTTTTTTTTAGCTTGATCTACATTATGCCTTGATTGTATGAAGTTATGATACATTTCTTAACGCTTAATAAGTAGACCTCAGTTGGAGGCGACAATAAGATATCTTCCAAACTTTATGTTTTAAGTGTTCCTTTTAACAGGGTATGGCTATCTAATAGATCTTTTAAAATGACTGATATAACAAATGTGTTCTTTCGTGCGTTTGTTATAACAGTAATTTGTGAAGATCAGTGATTCCACAGTCTATACTTTTTTTACTTTTTTTTTTAATTCTATGATCTCTTAGAAAAGTGTTCAAATGCCTCGAAAAACACAGAGCCAACATCCTTTCATATTACTTTACTTATAATTGCAATTTTGTTTTTATTGACGTATAGGAACATAAACGTTTCGCGTTATTGCATTAACATCGAGGGAACTTTGTTAAATCCTAACTACATAATACGTCCTGTTTATCGCAATGGAACAACACCACAGTGGGAACATTTTTACGAACGCGTAATATGGAACAGCCATATCCCTGTCCCTAAAGTATTTTTCGAGCTAGAAATCGAAACAATTGGAAAATTTATCTATCGCAGATTTCCGCCTTTCCATTTGTCAGCTGACCAATGTTCAAGCTGGTTGGAATGGATAATAATACCAATTGCAGGAACTTTACATGGTATTAAAATGTTAAAAGTTAAATCAGGAGAAAATCCTTTAAATGAGAACAATCAAACTGGCATTGCTTCCTTATTGGATTATAAAGTTTATTCTGGACAACTTTCTGAAATTGTTGTATTGCAAAGTGAATCTGAATCACGAATAATTTACAGCAATGAAATACCAATAGACGAATCACATCAAACGTTCCTTATACAACGTGGATGTGATTGGTGTTGTTGTTGGAATCCATTTAATAACTGAATGTTTTCTATCAGATTCTAAGGTTTTTTGTTAGTATGAGTTAGAGTTTTGATATTGTCTTGCATGGAAAGATGTAGAGAAGTGTTTTTATAAAACAATACAAAATCGCACTGTGTATTTTTCTACGAGTTTCGATTAATTCCAGTGTAAAATATAATTAATATAAACGAATAGGAATTTCATTATTTAAACTCTCGTGTGACTTTCAATAACCCCTTGTTTGAAGCCTTTTAAACGCCCTTCCCACCCACTCTAAAACCCCTCGGCTAAGGAAACACTCGGGCTATGAAAAGCGAGTGGGCAGATAATTGAAAATTATGCAATGTCTATTTAGAAAGTGAATAGATCTAATCGAAAAAAATATGTGTTGTAGATGAATCTTAGATCTACTAATGCTGCAAAATTCGTATTGCTGCGATCATCCATTGATTTTTTATTAATTCCTGTGCAATAGGCATATTTTCCTTTAATTCCACGTTGAAAAAGAGGTGGGCAGATACTTAGTGTGGGTACTGTAGTTCAATTAATTTTTCAAAGCTGTTTCTAGTATTTTCTAGATCAATTTTTTATTTTCCATATTTATTGTTCTTCTTGCTGCATAGATTTCCTTTCGTTTATTGATAATTTATGGGACACATTTTTACCTGTGTGTTCGTCTCAGCAAGCGTCATACCTCGTGTCTCTTGGAATAAGATTGCTTTCAAAAAAGGATATTAAAAATACAGCAGAACTGGGTAAATATTACAACAAATTGTTTATGAGTTTTGAAAGCTTGCGGTATTTCTATTATTGTTTGTTAGTACTTAGTAGTAGGTATGTAACTTTCTTTCAAGGTGTGGCTAAAAATCAACCTTTTCCAACGTGTTTTTTTGTCTTGTATTTTTTCACAGGTGAAATGTTTCTCATTGTGGAGTATATCATAGGTGAAGATGAGACAAAAGTAGAAGTTGTCCCCAGTTCATGGTACTCATCAGGGCAGTGTTGGTGGCCGCCAGGTGAATTTGCTCGTTCAACATTGGAAAAAAAAGTATCGGAGTCAGTGGATTGTGATAAAACTACATGGGACTGCTATGATGGTCTTCTCATTGCTACTTTCAGTACGGATATTATTTATTGCTTTACTGAGATTGATTTTTTAAAGTCATTCTGATTTCTCTCTGCAGAGACGTATACTGAAGCAAAGGCTAAGTTGGCTCTTGCTATTGAAGGAGAACTGGTTACTCCGAGCTCAACTGATATTGATGGACATAAAAAAGTAAAAAGAGTAAAACAGAGAACAACGAGGTATCTAGAAGAAATGAGTGAATCTACCGACAACGAAATTAGAAAGAACAAAGACAACTCACGAAAAAAACAAAAGAAATGTAGT
This sequence comes from Daphnia galeata, assembly GCA_030770115.1. NCBI lineage: Eukaryota > Metazoa > Arthropoda > Branchiopoda > Diplostraca > Daphniidae > Daphnia > Daphnia galeata. Next base: position 42,324 of record JAUANT010000169.1, on the reverse strand, counting down.
AAGGACTCATTATTTATATTTTTTAAAGTTATTTTTCACACAATTGATGTTTTTAGGTCCAGAAATACCTTCCCAGCAAGGTCCAGGATCAGTACATTATTCTGACACACATATCACATTGCCGCCTGATCTGAATGCAATCAATATCAGCAGTTTGTTTTCTCCTCAATCTTCAAATGAAGATAGCAACATCAATACAAGAACTGAATCTACTGAGCACGGTAATACGAGTGCAGAAAGAAGTTTAAAATGTTGAGTGTTACATTTCTTTTAAATATCCCTTTAGAAAGATCAAATATCTTCGATGGTGGGAATGGTTTTTCGGATGACAGTATGTCCTCTCTAGTAATACACCCAAGACAGCAGCTAGCCGCAGCGAGGAAATCAACTCCCACCAGTCCGGAAATGAATTCCAGTAAGTTTGTCATGTGGTGTTAATTAAAAAGAATCTTTTTTTATATCAAGTTTCTTTATTACAGAAAACATAGGTGTCATCTTGCATTGGGTAAAGTCTTTAGCTAGAGGCATTGAAGTTGTAAAGGATAATCAGCAGGAAGTGCTAAAACTACTTACGTTACCGTTGAAAATCAGTTCACCACCTCAACCGGATTGTTTCATTAAGGAATTGTTTCAGCTGCCTATGAAGACTTTTAACGATGTGAAAAACGTGTCAAAGCTACTCCGAGATCAAAACAATGCATCAAAAATGGTAAATTCGAAAAATTCGTCTAAGTAATAATCTTACTACGAATTCATCTTTCATATTGTAGAGAACGTTCTTCATTGAGATGGGTGGGACAACGAGTTCTATGGTCGGGAGGGTCATGAGTTCAATCATGACCTATGAGTGTGGAAGAAGTTGTTTCTGCTTTTTTGGACTCAATGCAGAAAAAGTGGCTTTCAGCTCAACCCCTATTTGTGAAATTGTAATTGGTGAGTGCATAGAATACGTTTTTCTTTAAGCATTGATATAAAGGTTTTTTAATATTTGAAACCATTTCAGAAGGAGTTCGTGAAGTGCACAATGCTTTGACAAAAAAAGAAGTCGAATACAAGATAAAGAATTGGTTATATAACTGCGCGAGATATGTCTTAAAGAAAAATGAATACGAAAGCCGAAATGGAAAATAGTCTGGTCGGAATAGCATTTTTACGTAAAACAAATTACCCTTTTTAGTTTTTTTCATGAGCTGTATTGATATTAACCTTAATTATGTTCTCCTAAAACCCTTCTTCGAAATTTTAATATTTAGTAAGATTAATTTCAATTATAAAATTTGTGTATTTTTGTATTGTAATTTAGGCTTATGAAATACATAATAATTAAAATTTTGAAAAGTGAGCTTTGTTTTTACTCATGGGTTGTTATGCATATTAAATTTTATTTTCCTAACTTGTAAAATAATGAAACCCCACACGAAAAATGAGTTGCGTCTCCCTTTTTACTACCAATAAAAAAACTAATAAAAGTTTTTATTGCAACTGAATAATCAAAATAAATTTGAGTTTTTTTGCCAAAAATGGAAAACGAACGAGGATGTTTTTCCTATATAAGACGTTTATTACAGACATCTTAAAGTGACGTGTTTCGGAAGTCTCTGGGATGATACTGTGTTATTTGGGTGATCAATACAAACTTATTATTATAAATATCTGGTTGATTCTATTTCTTCGTTTTGTTATTAAAGATTTTCACTACTTTCTGAATAGTTCGACGACAAACGGGACACGTGGATTTCTGTTTCCAAACCTTTACTGAACACCTATAACAGAAAATCTGATGTCCGGTTTTCCCATGTATAAATGCGCCATCAACTTCGTTTTTCCCGTTACATTTTCCTAGGCACATATCACTAGATGCTTCATAATTATAAGTTGATTTGCTGCAACTAGGTTGGGGATCTTCGGGTTCATTAGTTGGAATTTTTGTTTGATTCTTTTTTTTTTTGCTTCCTTTTTTTTCTTGGCCTTGGTGGAAGTAGCTCTTTTCTTTTCTGTAAATCGATTTTTATTTTTATTCTTTCAATAGAGCAGTAAGAGCATCCTGCGTTGCCACTTCTCGAAATCTCATCTGGCCAATCATAGTTGGCCATTTTGGACACAAATGAGATTTTGGCCAATCAGATTGTCCATTCATGATGTCATTTGGACACAAGTGAGAGACAACGCAGGATGTCTTACTACTCTATTAAGAAAAACAAATCTTACCATATAGCAATCATTGCAATATTTGCTTGGATTAATAGTCAAACTGGAGCAAATGATGCATTTTCTTTCTTCTTTTAAGTTCACTAGCAAAATAAATTCATCTTCTGAGCTTTCAATGCCAACTTCGTTATTCTCATCTGTTATCTTGCAATTTTCCTTGGGGTCAAAAAATACTTCCTGACATAAATTTAAAGATAAGCTTTTGGTTCGTATATTGAAAATAGTTTATTTATTCTTTCATGGTTCTTACTTTAACAGAAGAAGGTGAACTTGTTGAATTTATTTCGTCTGTTCCACTACTTTCTGGCTCAAACTCAACTTCGTGAAAAGAATGGTTCGATGCTGATTTGCTTGATGGACTTGGTGACCAGTCATCGCCCGAATCTTTTACCCAATCTATCAGAATATTATAAATTTGTTAATGCGTCATTCCTCATAAAGTCTTAAAAATGAAGACATCTGAAATACCAGTTGAAGCGTTTTGCCAAGAGCTATGGCGAGATTCTTTACTATCAGAACTGCTACTTTCTTCTGAAACAATATCATCTAATTTAAGTCGCTTAGGCTGTGATTCTTAAGAATAGAAATCCATTATAAAAAATAAAAATCCAAAATTTTTTTTCGTCACATTGTTTACGAAAAATTACCAAAAATCAAACTTTTACCTTCATCCATATCGTTTAAGTGGAATGGAACTGTAGATAATAAATTTTTTATCGTTAACTCGGAAATTTCAGAAATTAAAAGTGTAAAATGATTAAAACAAAACTATTTTCTATCAGAAGATTTTATCTGTTCACAGCAAAAGCTCAAACATTCTATATTTGGTAACTGATATACGAATACTAACAGTTAAATGGCAAAATATGCATGAGCTACCACTACATACAAGGATAGGAGTTTCGAATGAACGAATTTAAATTAAAAGAATAAAATATAATAGCAAACAAAATAGTATTAATATAAGAATAAGCCCAAATGACAGTTAAATAAGGTTTTCTAACAAAAATAACGATGTGGAGGAATGAATGTTATTCTAAATTTTGAACATTTGTAACTTTTATTTGTATTGACTGGTAGTATACTTATATCAGTATCGTTACTGTTCTCTGTTAACATGTCAGCAGTTCATTTGTAACAATTCATTAACTGTGTTCACACAATGCAGACCTTTGAATATACAAGCAAAGAAAATCCTCTAGTTGTCATGAATATGGATATCAGTTACAGATTCCATTCATACCTCATTGGTAGAGAAGGGAAAAATATAGAAAGAATCAGGGGAAAAACCAAAACCCAGATTCACGTTTCAAAACGCAACTTAAAAAACTCTGACGTTTGCCACAGGGATATTGTCACAATTAGTGGTGAGTTAGAAAAAGTAGAAAATGCTATCTCGATTCTTCGGGTAAGTTTATGTATTTCATTATTTATCATACACATTTATTAAAAGTTCATTATCTGTTCCGTAACAAAAGGCTGATCTTCCTGTGGAAATCTTCGTTGAGTGTAAATCCGAAGCAATAAAATTAGTAAAAAGCCAAGAACATATTTGCGAGTATATGAATAGAAATTTTGGTGTATTCGTGCGTTTTTTTTCAAATTTTGATGGGAGTTACAAAGTGAACATACGAGGTCAACTCACCAATATGGAATCACTTAACAACGCCATTACGTATATATCACTTATTACGGGGACTCAAATGGTGAAACACGATAAAATGAATAGAAATACTTAACTACACTATAGATCAGAAAAAAATTGAAAGTATAAAATGAATTTTTATTATTATAGAAATGTCAAATAATCCATATGAAATATGGCACTTCCTTTGATCACGTTTGGTTTGCTCGTCACAACGTAAATAGAATCGCGTCTATTACTGGTGCTTCAATTGTTTGCACCGAAATATTAAATTACAGTGAACCACCAAAAAAGTATTCTTTTTGGATTTATAGTTCCTGTATAAAAGCTGTTTATCGAGCCTTTAATATGATTAATGTGAGTGAAACATACAATAATGTTTTATTTTGAGTAGTTTAAACCCGAAATATTATTCAAAATTTGAATTTAAAAAGGTAATAACGAATTTTTATATATAGGGACTATTACCGTTACAACTCAAAATAAAAATACCATGTTGCGATTTAAGTGATTTAATTTTAAATATAGCAAAATCAAAAGATGTTTTGTTAAATGAAGAACAATCTTATTGCGATTCTTATAAGAAAATCACTTTAATGTCTTACGAATGGAATGCAGGTAGAATTTACCAATAATATATAATATCTTATGATTGTTTTTCAGTTTATTATAGGCCTACTGTAATCTTGAAACCATTTACATAAAAATAATTTATTAATGTATACACTTTTCCATCTACTTGAAAAGTATATTTTATTTGTTTCAGAAAACCTATTTCATGTAGCAAGACTTTGTTTGAAGCTTGACAAAAAGCCTGCAAATGGACTTATTCCCATTCCAGATAATTTGCTATTTGATTTTCAAATGGCTAATATGAACAGATTCTGTAATAATAATATAATCTATATAATCAAAAATATAAATTTATTATTATTATTGCATAACTGTAATTAATTATTATATAACTATAATAATTTATACTTAGATCCATTTGCAGCCGAACTAATTCAAACATTTTCAACTTCAAAACTTGAAAGTTTATGTTCTATGCTTGAAAATATTAGACCTACACTTACCAACGCTGAATTGGGCTGTCAGAAAAGAGATTCAGAAATTGAATTCCTAAAAGGTGAAAATTCTTATTCTTAATGTTTATATATTCAACACAATAAATATAATGAGCGCTTCAAACTATAACATCCTTGAGGTGATAAGCATAAAAACTATTTGCGAGGAAATTTTGTTCCAGCCTCACTTACAGCATCACGTTTTGATAAAAATTCATTTCGTCTTTTGGCTGACCTTCTTGACAAAGTAAATTTGTCTCATTACACTGGTACAGTAATATTTAATTATTTTGAATGCAATGTTACGATAATTTTCGTGCCCACGAAAATATGAGAATCAAAATCAATTTCATTATATTATATAGAGCTTATTGTGGTGCAAATGTATAGACAAAATAGAAATATAGTGAGGCCACAACTTTTCACTCTCGCAGCCTTTCCTATTACTCTATTTTCTTTTTTATTTCGCTTGTCAGAAGACCTCCTCTCATAGGACAAGATTATATCTAAAATAACATGATATACTGTTATAAGAAAGTTGGGACTTTGAAATTTGAGAAGTGAAATATTGACAAAACAAGCCGTTGATGATTTTCTGCTAGGATCTATAGCTACGAACTAAAGTTTGGGTTTGCAATCAACTCGTTATTAAACTAATCCATGCGATATATATTTATTTCATTTATTGATTTTATACTATTTTTTCAAATTATTACTATTTTAAGGTTTAAAGTTATTCTTAGTGCGAAACACCTAATCACGAGGTGATGTTGAAGGAGAAATTTGTTCCACCCACTCTATAGGGATGTGGGTGGCGATCGAAAAGAAAAAAGGGCTTAGGGGCTTAAGAATACCATAAAGGAGAATATCTTTTGTTTTCGCCGTCGGAAGGAAAGGAAAGGAAAAAAAATGTTTGTTTTTTTAACCCCGCTTTTTTATAACACCTGTTTACATGTTTACAATGAGAAAAAGAAATTTACACCATTTTTTAAACTTTGCGTTTCCGTTTTGGAAACACACAATTTAGATTAATTTCAAAGCATAGCCATGTTTCCCTTTTTCAAACACCGCGTTTCCTAGAGAGTAGACTGCGAGAGTGCACAAGGATGGAATGGATATTTCTATTTTGTCTATTCTCATACCTTTGTAATGCGAAAAGGTCTATAGCCTACTCGTTTGTGAAAAAAACTAATGTGCATTTCTACGAGCAGAGATATTTCTGCAAAATGAGGTTGATTTGGCGATGTTTACTACATTAAACGAACAAGATTTCCTGGCTATTGGAATCACTTCGTTCGGAGCAAGAAAAATAATGATAAGTTTGATTCAGGGTAAGAAAATTAACGACTAGGAACAATTTAATAAATAAATAACAGTATTTTATTTATTTTTTCGCCAGAAAGTCGACTGTTCACGGAAGAATTGATTCATTCTAGTTAAAAACAGGTTAACTGTAACTTAACAAAAAATTGTTAGAACCCCATTTGTTTGTGATACATATATTTAATATATTTTTTTTTATTTTATACAAGACCCTTGCAGGTTCGCCTTCGGGTTAAAAAAAAACAACCTAATTGATGTTGAGGTTGTCCTAAGTCACGAAAAGATAATGACTAAATCCGCATAAAAATAATTAAAATTTAGTATTACCAAATGAATCAAAACTTACCTAACCGCTGAGATAAATTACTGTAAGTTTACACAAAAATTTTGAAGTAAATCGATCCAGTAGTTTAGTTTTCTATAAATTTATTCTGATTCCGAATAAAGGTTCTGCAGCCAGGCTCGGAACAGCGTACACTCCCCTACACCCCCCCCCCTCCTACACACACACCCGCATTTTACTTTAATGCCTTCTAGTAGTACAAGTACTACCCTCAGGGATAATTCCATTGACCTGTGTATAGAAAAAAGCTCGGTTTATCTCTTATCGTTTCTTTTATTATTTTATATAATTCCATTGACCTGTGTATAGAAAAAAGCTCGGTTTATCTCTTATCGTTTCTTTTAGGAAAAAAGAATAACCGAAAAGATTTTCATTTAGGAACTAAAGTTTCGTTCAGACTACAGCGTTTTTGAGCGTTACGTATAACGTAATTCAGTTTCAGCAACCTTTTTGTTGGAGACAACTAATTTTTTCTGGTGTGTAAACACGTTTCTTAAACCGATTACGTTATGCGTAACGCTAAAAAAAGGCTGTAGTCTGAACGTCGCTTTTTTTAGACAAATTTACTCATCGTTAATGTATAAATTGGAAATATTTCATATTAAGAGAGAATCTGTTTCCCTCATTCTTCTTTCAGTAAACAGTAAATAAATATATTTATGTACCTTTTTTTAAATATTTGTATCGATTGTTTAAACAATATTTACAACTGATTTTAAGAAATGCACTTTATAAACGGCTGTAAAAAATCGATAAATAAATTTGTTGTATAATCTGCAGCAGCTGTGTATTTATATTCCTCCCCTTTTCGATTTGCAACCAATCACTCGAAGAGGTTTGTATTGTTCGTCCCACATTCTCCCTACACAATTGACCTATTAGTCCGTTGAGATTAATAATGGTTTAGGCTCCGACAAAAAAGGCATTAGTGTTTCTGCGTCAAGACAAGATGCACCAATTGGAAGGTAGGGTACAATACTTACATTAGTAAGAAAAGCATATAACCAGAGATTTAAAATTTCATTATAAATTTAACATTTTATGTAGTTTATCAACGGATGAAGGAAGGAGGGACATTGACTTGTTACAAAAGTGATTCCACCAGTGTCCCTTTCTTAAAAGTTGCCAGATTTCGGGAACTAGAACCTAAGGACCAGTATTGCCATGACGACAACATAGTTCCCCAAATCTGACAACTTTTCAGAAAGGGCACTGTTAAAAAACTAACCAACTATTTCGGGGTTATACGCCCTAATTTCTCGGCATATGAGATCTGGGGTTCTCAAACCCGAAAAATTTGTATCGTATCGCAATACGAAATTACTGGGGTTAGTTATTATGAGATTAAATTGAAAGATAAAGCGACGCCTGTCAGGTTTGAACCATCAAGTTCGAACCATCAATCTTTGACTTAGCAATCCGACTTGCTAACCACTAGACCAATTTGATATATTGCAAAGAGTAAATCAAGACTATTTGAAACAGTTTCATGTTATCATTTAGGGACTCTGTAAATCTTTGCTTCTTTCAAAGAAATCTGATTTGAAACCTGAAATAACTATTGGGTAAAATCAAAGTATTTATAATAAACTTAATGTAGCTAATAAGGCAAAACAGCAGGCATCATTGATATTTTTCATATAAGTCTGATTACATTAATTTACATAAGGGAAAATTGAAGAAACCAAAAAAAAAAGACTGCGTTCCAAAAAATGACCATTTTCATGAATGGTGTATAAAGACAAGAAAACATAAAAAAAAATTGGACCGCTTACTAACTTTACATTATGACCCTCTGAAAGATTTTTATGTCTATCAATATCACTCTAACTAAGACATAACTGATGAGACATAATAACTCTAACTAAATTTTTATGTTTATCAATATCACTAACTAAGACCGAAATTCATCGCTATGTACTTGTATGAATAATATACCTACGTTCGTTTCTTCTAAAAATGTCTTCTGTTTCTAACCCATAAATTTCGGGGTTTATGGCCCAAATATTCGCAATCAATTTGAAAAAAATGTGATTTGTACGTAAAACCCCAAAAATTTTGGAAAAAGTCAAAATTTGGTGCATTCACAACTTTTTGGGGATTGCCAACCCCAAATATATGGTATCCTTTTTAACAGTGGGACACTGGTTGAGTCACTTCTTTCTGTAGGGTCTTATGGAGCGATGTTCCCCCTTCTTCTCATGCTCCATGGTTTATCATAGTAGAAACAAAAATGTGTTTTTTTTCTACCCTAGTGAGCAAACGACCAACTACGCGGACAAATAAGTTGCGTAGACGTAAAAACCTATCTTTAACAGAACGCATACAGCTTGTCGAATTGTGGCAGGAAAGTCTAGTTACCTGTTCAGAGGTATTTCTCTTTTTTATTGTTAGTATCATTCGTATCGACTACAAATTATAATCCAGTCTTATTTCCTTATTATAAAAAAAGCTAGCCAAGCAATTTGGTTATAGTCTCTATCAAGTTAGAAATACCATCAACTTTAGACACAAGTATATATTCCGATGGGGAGAAAGCATAGGATTTAACAATCCATTGTATCAAAAAGAAGTTTGTTTTGAAAAAGGAAATACAGAAGGAATAAATCAATGCGTTTTTTCCTGGTATGTTTATTTATAATCTGTGTTTACCCATTTAAATAGTTTGTGTGAATCTAACTATTAATTTTTATTTCTAGGTATTTACAACTATCGAAAAAGGGATATTTGGTTCAAAACGAAGAAATATTAAGAAAAGCTTATATTTATGCAATTCGTTCAGAAAATAAAACATTTATCGCGTCTTCGGAATGGCTGCAGAATTTTAGAAAAACTTATAAATTAGACAATGTAAGTGTAAAAAAAATTTGTTTACACTCGCTTTTTTTAGTTAATACAGAAACACGATACATATGTATTATACGATATATTATGTATCTTGTGTTTCTCTTGTTAACGGTCACATTTCTATTTATAATATTGTTCTCTGACTCAAAAGCAACAAGCAAAGGAGTTGACAAATAATAAAACAAAAATGGTGTTTGGCCACTCAAATGTAAACAGTGAACGCAATAAAGCGCTAAAAGATAAAGAATGCAGGAAAATATTAGAAACCGAACAATTAATACCTGTAGACTATTCAAAGAAAATTGCCTTGATGGACAATTTGAATCAAGAAGCTATTAATGTCACTCTACTTAAAGTTAACGTCAGCAAAGTCATGGAACCGCAAGTAAAATTTCTAGAATAAGGCCTATAACGATAACTTTCTCACTGTATATTTTCTTCTTACAGAAACCCAGCCATACACACAACCATCCCAATCACTAACCAAAGCAATAGCCACGATGACTTACACCGACGGAGGGAAGAGTCGGAAGTATCTCCCCTGTTACTCCATCAAATTCCCGGTAATTCATTTAAAATATAAATAAAAATGTTCTATTTACAACTCTAATTTCATTTTAACATCAGCAAGTTATGCAGGATGTGTACTCCAAAACATGGCTATTACAAAAAAATTTACTTTTTATTTTAATGATGGATGAATTATTCAAAGTATGGATTGAAATTCGTTCACCAGCAGTATGTTTTCGATTTTCTGATGCCGCTATTTTTCCGACGTTGCACTGCTCAAGAATCCTTGTTGACTGTAATCTCACATATTACTTCGAGATATTTGGTCAAAGAACAAAAATGGGTAGTCTGGTTTTGTTGGATTCAGATAACAAACCCTTTTTGAATTTAGTTGTTGCCAACTCTATTCTTGATGAAATCAGTGGCCTGAAAAAATGATATATGCACATGCATAACAGAAATATTTTCATACTTAACTGCTCAATAAAAAACATGTGTTGTATAAATGAAATATTCCGGACGACATAATGTAGTTTTATTTCAGTACTAGTTGGATTATTTAAAGAGGCAGACAACAAGTTTTCTTTTGCAAGCCATACAATTAAAATTGTATTTTGACTTATTGTTGCGTATCACATTCTTTTAAAAACAACACAAAACTATCCCGTGTCATGGAAAACCGAGGGGTTCGCAACTCAACAGAATCTCGTACACTTGCCCGAGAATCGATTATGCTGGAATCCCAAATCAGAATCAATAATCATTGAAAATGACGCTAGAATTAAAAAATGATTCAAGAATAAGAATCATATTCCAGTTTTGAATTGGTGTCGTTAGCCAAATATTGTATCCGTGGCAAATTGTGACGGCTAGGGGCACCAGCTTAATAGAGATAATACGAGCTTACGTCGCTTACGTCATTGACATATATGAGGCCTCGTTTGAACTTGACTTTTGATTCAAGTTTTAATGTTCATGAAAAATGAATGCCTCAATTGACCCTTATGAAACTTTGGGTAAATGTGGCGTTCATCTCCTGGCCCACATCAGCCCACATTTCGAACCATTTATCAGGAATTTTGTTCAATAAAAACTTTACCGCTTTACTGAAATCGCGTCTTTAACTACTTAAACGTTCAAATATACTAGCGTAAACTACAGAAAAAAAGACATTGCAATTAAATTATTACGCCAGTATCAACTGGTCATGTGGTTTTAAAAATAGACGCCAGAATCTTGAAAATTGACGCCAGAATCTTTGATATTGACGATAGAATCTTCAAAATTGACGCCAGAATCAGAATCCGATTCTGGCGTCTCGTACACTTTACGGCCGAGTTGCGAACCCCTCGTGGAAAACGGTTCATTTTCAGTTTTGATTTGGTTACACATAGCTTTTCCAAGAACTTGAATTGACCTTCAACGTTTCCAGGGGTCGACAAGCCAAGGTCAAGGTGGCAACACGCATAATTGTGTTAAACATATTTTTCCGTTTTTATAAAAAAACAATAGACTCGATGACTTACACCGACGGAGGGAAGAGTCGGAAGAATCTCCCCTGTTACTCCATCAAATTCCCGGTAATTCATTTAAAATATAAATAAAAATGTTCTATTTACAACTCTAATTTCATTTTAACATCAGCAAGTTATGCAGGATGTGTACTCCAAAACATGGCTATTACAAAAAATTTACTTTTTATTTTAATGATGGATGAATTATTCAAAGTATGGATTGAAATTCGTTCACCAGCAGTATGTTTTCGATTTTCTGATGCCGCTATTTTTCCGACGTTGCACTGCTCAAGAATCCTTGTTGACTGTAATCTCACATATTACTTCGAGATATTTGGTCAAAGAACAAAAATGGGTAGTCTGGTTTTGTTGGATTTAGATAACAAACCCTTTTTGAATTTAGTTGTTGCCAACTCTATTCTTGATGAAATCAGTGGCCTGAAAAAATGATATATGCACATGCATAACTGAAATATTTTCATACTTAACTGCTTAATAAAAAACATGTGTTGTATAAATGAAATATTCCGGACAACATAATGTAGTTTTATTTCAGTACTAGTTGGATTATTTAAAGAGGCAGACAACAAGTTTTCTTTTGCAAGCCATACAATTAAAATTGTATTTTGACTTATTGTTGCGTATCACATTCTTTTAAAAACAACACAAAAACTATCCCGAGTCATGGAAAACCGAGGGGTTCGCAACTCAACAGAATCTCGTACACTTGCCCGAGAATCGATTATGCTGGAATCCCAAATCAGAATCAATAATCATTGAAAATGACGCTAGAATTAAAAAATGATTCAAGAATCAGAATCATATTCCAGTTTTGAATTGGTGTCGTTAGCCAAATATTGTATCCGTGGCAAATTGTGACGGCTAGGGGCACCAGCTTAATAGAGATAATACGAGCTTACGTCGCTTACGTCATTGACATATATGAGGCCTTGTTTGAACTTGACTTTTGATTCAAGTTTTAATGTTCATGAAAAATGAATGCCTCAATTGACCCTTATGAAACTTTGGGTAAATGTGGCGTTGATCTCCCGGCCCACATTAGCCCACATTTCGAACCATTTATCAGGAATTTTGTTCAATAAAAACTTTACCGCTTTACTGAAATCGCGTCTTTAACTACTTAAACGTTCAAATATACTAGCGTAAACTATAGAAAAAAAAGACATTGCAATTAAATTATTACGCCAGTATCAACTGGTCATATGGTTTTAAAAATAGACGTCAGAATCTTTAAAATTGACGCCAGAATCTTTGATATTGACGATAGAATCTTCAAAATTGACGCCAGAATCAGAATCCGATTCTGGCGTCTCGTACACTTTGCTGCCGAGTTGCGAACCCCTCGTGGAAAACGGTTCATTTTCAGTTTTGATTTGGTTACACATAGCTTTTCCAAGAACTTGAATTGACCTTCAACGTTTCCAGGGGTCGACAAGCCAAGGTCAAGGTGGCAACACGCATCATTGTGTTAAACATATTTTTCCGTTTTTTCAAATTTTTTTAACAAATAAAAAACAAATAAAACACATCGCGAACGAAGGGTCTTGGTAACAGTTATTGTTTATGCGATTGATGTTGAGTATACATCGTCAAACATACACTCGAAACTTGTATTGATTCGTAGTTCCACATAGAAATTTTATAATTATCTCATGCATTGTGTTTCGTTGTGTAGTAGTAAACGAGACTTTTAGATGACAAGGTATATTATTTGTATAACATCTCTCACAAATTTTTTTCATTATTGTTCTTTGATATTAACATTCCCTCTATATTCCACTTTTTAATTTAGCTTCGTTACCCAATAATCTGAATTAAGTTAAGAACGTTTTTCTTTTTTTTATTTAAGGGATACTCCATTTTTCATTCGTTTGGTTTCCTTTTTTGTTTGAATATTTTAAGATTACGTTTTTTTTAGTTACAATTAAAATGATGCAAAGACTAATTGTTTTAAATGGAACTAAATGAAAGCTTAATCTCTAGATATTTGAATAAGGGCTTCCAATCTTTTTGGTATAATGCTACGCATAAGATACTTAAACAATCGAAGCAAAAATAGGGATACAAAGTTTTTTGTGGAGGATCTAGGGGACCACACCAGAAAAAGAAGAAAGTGACTGCTGATTACTTTAAACTCCTTGTAGGAAAAAAGATTGCATTTTGGTGTTTTCGAGTGAATCGAAAACAAAAAAGGGTATAAAGTTTTTGATTAACAAATGAAATATATGGAATACTTTAAATATCTTAAAACATGTAACGTAATTTGGTTCAAGCAACCTTTGTGTTGAATCAATTATGCTTTAAAATCGAAAGCAAACAAAGGATGTATAAAGTTTTTTTGCGGTTGTTTTCTTTAGAGTCTGGGGGGCCGCATCAGAAAAATGGGAAAAAATGTCGAGACAGAAATGAGATTTCAATCTGGTCCACTTAGCATAGAAAGATTAAGGGAATAATTATAAAAAGAAAAATTTTGGACGGGATATCTCTATCAGGGACCAAGTTTCTTTCTGGACGATCTTGGGGACCAAACCGGAGAAAGAAGAAAGATATCAAATACTTTAAATAAATCTTTTAACAAAAAGATTACATTTTGTTGTTGCATCGTGTAAGCGTCATGCTTCAATTAGTTTAATGAAATGAGAATTGTAATGATATTGTTGGGCGACAAAATAATTACAAAGATAAAGGTCCATCAAATATCATTTTCAAATGCGTTTACATTATTAAATTAATTCATAAATTCTGGCAAGGACTACACCAGAAAAAGAAGAAAGATATGATATAATTTAATTAATATCTTTTGGAAAAAAAGAATACATTTTGTTGTTGTATCGTGTAAGCATCGTGCATCAATTACTTTATTGAAATGAGAATTATGACGATAGTTTTAGACGATAAAAAATGAAAAATATTGTATCGTTTAATTTAATACAAAATTGTAGATTCGAAAATTTTGTATTCTTTTTGGGAATAAATAATTAAATGATCTTTGTCTAATGTTTCTTATAAGATGCTTTAACAATCGAAAGAAAAAGGGTATAAAGTTTTCTATTGACAATCTTGGAAACGCACCAGAAAAAGAAGAAAGATATTGAGATAAACAGGCTTTGTATTTTTTGAAACAAAAAAAGTTTTTTTTTGTAGGGTCAGGGATACGCGCCAGAAAAATGAAGAAAGATGTCGACATAGGAAAGAAAATTTGTAAAAATGTGAAAAATAAAAAGATTTTCTCGTTTAATTAAAAACAAAATGGTAGGTGATTTAAAAATTACGGGTTCATTTTTATAAATAGTTGGTGATTCTTTGATACTGTATTCTGAAAACGATTACTTTTGTAGTCTTAAGCGCTTTAAACCAGGTTAAAAAAGCTGATTTTTAAAATGAGAAAGGGTAAAGGCTGAGACTTTGACCGGTAGATGGCACACTAGTCTTGTGCATAAACAGGGAAAAGATAAAAAACTTGCTGATGTTTTTCAAACATTTCAATAAAGCTTGTTAAAATAATGACGTCATAGCTACAAATTTCGAGGGGTTGGCAACTCCCCAGAATCTTCGTACACCTTTGGCCAGAATCCCTTAGAATCCCAATTATTTTTTTCTTAAAAATATTTATTTTATAATTAAAACCCCAAGAAACTAACTTAGACCCCCTAGAATCCTCAGAATCAGCGTTAAAATTTACATAGAACCCCTTATACCCTTAGAAAACCCGCAAAGGCCGTTAGAATCTTCAGAATCTTCGTACACCCAAATTTTGAGTTGCCAACCCCTCGACAAATTTATTCATCGTAGCCTTCCAAATTCACCTTATCTTTCTTTGTCAATGTCCGCCTGTTATGTAGCCTATACTCGGTGAGCAATCGAGCTCTCGAGGGAGAAGGGGGGGGGTGCGAACTGCAAAGGGGGAATAATAGTGGTAATAGTGTGCTATAGACTATACAATACCATATACTTTTATGTTTTTTAAAATTTAATATTGAATTCTCTGTGTTGCATAGAAAGTAAGTTTCTTTCTGTGGATTCTGGGGGACCACACCAACAGAAAGAGAAGAGAACGGAATAAAAATATTGAGATAGGCCTACTCGGCTTTTTTTAAACCCCCAAATCTATCCGCACTCTTTCCTGAAAGTCGATTCCTTCTAGGGTTGAAAAGGCAATAAACAGTTTGAAAACAGAGATGTGAAACAAGTTAATAGGAATATATATGCTAAGGGTATGATTTACTGCATTTAGCTAATGCGTTTTAGTAGTAGCACATAATGTTCAACAACTGAAAATATATTTCTGTGTTCGTGTTTCTCATACGCAAAAGTACTCATAAGAAGTGTGGGTGGGAATGAAGAAGAAGGGTCACATGTTTCCCAAAAACTTGTTCGATATCACAGAACGACATTATCGTTTACTAACGACAATGAACAAATGGATGTACGAAATTTAAGAAAAACCAAATCTATTTCTTTTCTCTTCGTGTAAAATGGCACGTTTTGTTTTCTTATGTCTCTCTCCGTTTTTTTCTCTTCTTTGCCCCTCTCTCTTTTTCTCCTCTTCTTTGAACCGATACCAACGTCGTAGCCAGTAGATTTACCCTGTGGAATACACATGTGTCCAAAATATTCTCGTTTTGATTTTCCACATTTCCGCCATATTTGGTTTCTTCTTATCTTTCGTTTTTTTTCTCTCCCCATATGTCGTTGCCTTTATTGTTTTATTCCAAGGTTTATTTTTCTTCTTCTCCCCCTGCTGTTGTGCATCGTAAAGGTAGTCTTATATTGCCGTTTAATATTTTTCTCTCTCCGTTTTTTTTTCTTCTTTGCCCCTCTCTCTCTTTTTCTCCTCTTCTTTGAACCGATACCAACGTATTAGCCAGTAGAGATTTACCCTGTGGAATACACATGTGTCCAAAATATTCTCGTTTTGAGTTTCCACATTTCCGCCATATTTGGTTTCTTCTTATCTTTCGTTTTTTTTCTCTCCGCGCGTGCAGGTGGTAAGCGAGAAACAATTATACATTCACCTTGAACAAGAAAAGGTACTTAAAGACGGTTAAATTGTGGCGGGCCACTCAAAAGGATGCGTGTGCCATCAAAACAACGGCTGGTCGTTGGCGACCACTCGAGAATACTGCCTTGAAGGTCAATGCCGGGTGGATGCAAATAACGCTGGTAGTTAAATCTCTCGTTATTTTGCCAACACTGATATACCCAGTCGTGGGAATAAAAGGTTTTTCTCAATCGAGGCTAAATATCGCCATTAGGTGATTGTCAGCAGCCACACACGGGGCCCTAAAGGACTCCACTCTCACTTTAACGAATATTCTTTTTATTTTTTATTTTTTAAAAAAAGAAAGATTCTCTGATTTGTTTTCTTTTTCTTTCCCTGTGTAGATATTATATAGTGTTGGCATTGATTAAGTTGGTCCATTCAACAAATTTTCACAGCCTGATGCATCCCATGCGCGACCTCTGCCATTCTATTGCAAGTCGAGAGAGAAAACGACGGAATGAGGAGCTGCTTCGCGGGTAACTCGGATCCATAATAAATGAGCTTATTACGGTTGTTTGGATGTTATTTATGTTGTTGTGACATGTAAAATGGCGCTACGGGCTCTTTGCCATATTGTCCGTGTTGAAGAGAGCATCAGCTATATAATATAGCGGCACCATGTGACGTCACCCGTGCGTGTTGAACGGAATTCATTTTTAAAAATTTGACTTTATATTCTCGCCTTACTTTCCGTATGTACATTCAAAATAAAAAAAAAATGAAAATCAAATTTAAAAAAGTTTGTTTTGATTAACTTTGATCACATCATCATCACAGACTTACAAAAAGCACCGCGCTATACAATCAATTCAACCATTCTCCTATCACAGGCCGTACATGTGCTGATTATACATTGGGCAATATAAGGACACCACAGAGAAAAAAGAGAGTTGGTGATGCAGATGGAAAGTTAGCGTGATGATAAAATCCGGGCGTGTTTTTCATCTCTACTTTTTTCCAGTTCCTTGCGTGTCCTGTCGCATCCCCCCCCCCCCCTCGTATCTGCACACCAAGTGACCGCACGTGCATCGATGAATCGGTTAAAGAAATATACATACACAAAGTATTTTGTAGAAGGGCTAATAGCACAACCCTAAATATCACTCGTCATTTGTGTATGTGTGTCTAACCATTGAAAAAAAGGGTGGGTGGGTGGGCGTTGTTGGAAGCTACATATCCTTTTTCGGACGTGTTTGTCTTATCAATTCATTCGATTATAATCCGCAACGCCTGCATTTGATCGTAATCCCCCACGGCGAGACTATCGATTGGCGATGATTCAAACGTCCGATAAAATATCAGATGCGCATCGCGTGATGGACTCCATTTCGTATTCAGATTATTAGCGTTATACTATTCATAATAAATGATTATTATATTTTTCAAGCCTGGACTATGTGTGTAATATTCCAATGTCTTTTGAATAATGCGATAGTGACATATAGCCTTGAGCATAAAACAGGGAAAATTATTAAATTTCGTGTAGTAAAAATGTTGTATAAGAACAATAATAAAAATTAAAAAAAGATTTTCTCGTTCGTTTTTTTCTTTTTGAAAAAATAAAGTTATCTTGATGGTGTAAACTCTAAACATGATTGAATGATTCAAATCCCCTAAAGGAATAAAAATAAATCTTATAAAAGCTTGCTGTACTACTAAAAACATCTCGTTAATATCATTTGCTTTGGTCATCCGTCTTCATACAATGCACGGACGCTTATAAATCAGTCCAATGTGTCAGAGAAATGGTTGATTCGTGATCCACCGCTGGCTCTCTCCTTCATGGAATTTTATGTTTATCTAAATATAACTACACTCCCAATCGTATACGCATGCCGTATGTTTACGTGCATATATCTGTTTGATTGATCAAGACCATCAGTCAGATAATTTGATGGTTGATGCTCTCGTTCTCCTCCCCTCGAATGCGCATCTATTAATGGCGCTACATTATATAGATCGATGCACGTTATAACATTATAACACAAGTGAGCGACTGAGCGCTATATGCTGCTAGTGGCCCCCTAGAGCTGTATATATTTACGATTCAGCTCTAGGGGTCATTCTGATGCGTGACAGCTCGAGCTGCAGGGTTCATCCTGTTCTTGTATAATATGCGGTTATTCTCTGTGACGGGTGACACCTCGACCACTAGACAAGATGAAGATTCTGACCATCGCACAGAGATCAATCAGCCAAAAACTTGTACACATCAGAAGAGAGAGTAAACCTCACAATCTCTCTAGAGGAATAATATACGTATAGACATTACTTATTTGCCTAGACATTACCCTCGACCTGTCACAACTTATCGGCCACTTTCTCTCTCTCACTGTTAAAAATTTTGTTGACTTTTCGAAGGTTTAAACCTGTAGTTTTTGTACTCACGTTTTTAGTAAGTTGTAACCTGCTGTTTGTTGCAGGTTTCGATTTTAGGAAGATATGAAACCTACAGTTTTCACAAGTTTAAACTTCATGTTTTAGAACGTTTAAACTTGTAAAAAATGGAGGTTATCGATAACTAATTCTAACTTTAAAAAATTAAAAATATTGACTAAGACGGGGCTTGAACTACTGTATATGATGTTGGGAACTGAACGGCTTAACCACTGGACCACTTGCTGATATAATAATATTAGAACAATTGAGTGACTATTTCACTTTTTCTGGTAGTACTACCCCACCATTATTTTTCTGAAACAAAGTACCACAAACAAAACAAATAGTTGTTCATTTACAATAGCTTATTGAATCCGAAGTATCTCATGATGATTCTTTTTAAATAGTGGACCCAGACAATCTTAAAAATGGCAATATTTACCTTACACCAACAAGAATTTACAAAGTCACAAAAAAACTACGAGTTCTTTTTTTGTAATCAAGACATGTAACTATTATGGATTCACTAAAAAGGGTGTATTGTTTAAATACACTTTCAGTACACTAATAGCATTAATCCATTCTTCAAATGGAATACAATTAACTTAAATTGAGCAGCTTGAGGATTTGTATATCTACGTTGGAAAAACTTTAAGGAGGGTGACAATATTAGCTACCACACAGCATGCATTTTTCCCTGTAAACAAAATAGATTGAATGATGCATTAGTAAATTCATAATAAATTTTTACATACGTATGTTGATTATATTTACCTGGATTGAAACTTGAAAGTATAATTGTCCCACCATTTCTTACAATGTTATCCAGTACTTTTTAAGATGCATTAACCGGTGGCGAAATTGATTTTTGGACAATAATAGTACACAAATTTCTTACAAAATTTAATTGACTATGGGAATTTAACAATAATTGGTTCAATTCTAAAATCCTCATGTAAATAGAACAATATTTCAAGTAATTTGCACTGACAAGTGACAAGAATTTTAACGACGCCAAGTACAAGCGTGGTTGCAATACTTGTGAAAAAAGAAGGTTTTAACTTATATTTATAAAAATTGAAATTTTTAATAGAAAAAAACCTCCGAAAACCAAAGGTTTAAACATGTAAAAGAAAAAATTGTCGAAACGTTCGAAAACCGAACGTTTTTAAAACTTGAGATATCGGAAAACTGAATTCTGTTTTCGAAAACTGAAGGTTACAAAACCTTCACTTTTCGAAACCCTTTTTAACAGTGCTCACATTTTTCGTTTGTATTATTTTATGTACAACGATGGCCGCAACACATCGCATTCGTCGACATAATTAATTTTCTCTTTTTTTTTGCAGTTGAGGAAAAACAGCGTTTGCAATGATATAAAGTTATAGTGTTCAAAATAAATCGGGAGCACACGAAATGAGAAAAAAATAGATCTTACTATTTAAGAGACGAAGAGGCAGGTGGGAAACTTGAAAATAATGTGACAAAATAACGAAAAAATGGGGTAAACCATCGATTCAATCGATTTCTATTTGTTTTTGTCTCTTTTATCTCACACTCTGTCCATATTTGAAAGACCGGCGGGTAGCCTGTTGAAACGCCGCTCCGACAACTCGACATCGAATCAAACGACGGAATGAATGTTGTAACAATGTCCGTCGGGAAATTTACAAAAACGAGTTGAAGGGGCGAGATTTTGGTTTGAAATGGAGAGATAGAGATGGGTGGCAAACAATTTTGGCACACACGATGAGCGATAAAAACGAAACTGTACACGAATAAATATAACGCATAAATAACCGTCAGCACTAATAACTAGATCTCTAAACGTGCATATGGGTTTCTTTAAAAAAAAACAATAGGCCTACCACGCGCAGTTGAAAGTCTGCTAACTTCAAGAATGCGGAAAATACAAATTGTTTCTCTTTAAAAGACATACATGTGATGATAATCTTTTCTGATGAGAAATCATCGGTCAGGTGCATCATTAAGGTGCATTCGACCATCCTTGGGCTGTTGACACCGAGCGATGATTGGCGTTAGTCTCAGTGTACCGTTAAAACGTTGGAAATCTTTTTAGGGGGTAAATAGCTGCAAGCATACAATACAAACGTTAATGGTCAATATGAGGAAAATACATGTTATCAAAAAAAACCATCCGTACTTGGTCTGACACAGAATCTGAAAGCACTTCCATTTTAGACATTGGTAATATACTTTGTTAAAAGTTCGAATGACCCAAGTCCTTTGTAAAACATTATTTAAACTCGAGTAACTGCTTCAAATGGGATCCACTGTTCAGCTTCAATTTCTGGAGTATATTCTCCTGTGACGAAATGTGTTCGACCTACTTGAACGACCGTTTCCGTCAGGCAGGTTTGCGTCACCCAAAACACAATGTAATTTTTAACAAGTTAATAATTAATATAGTCTAGCAAAATTTGAATATAATCTAACTACAGATGGAACATTTAGTTTTTCATTTAGTATGTTTCTTTTTGTTCTCAAAATCATCTCTTAAAATTAGGCACACACCAACCATTGAACAAAATAACTTACAATTTCTCTTTGAAATCATATTCAAAATGGGAAATAGGTGTGTGGTCTATTTCTTCGTTTATTTTCAGTCTTGAACTACAGATATCCCGTTTGCTATCCAAGTATGGGTTAGCAGCATCACTTAATGTCCTATTCAAACTAATCCAAACTAAAAAGTGACTAGGCCAGGAATCGAACAACTGAACCCGAGGTTGCGAGTCACAAGCCTTGACCACTACACTTCAAATTGATATTATCACATCAAATTGAACAAAGTAATACTCAAGTTTTTTAGTTAGTTTTAGTGTAAAATATGGTAACAGTTTTCGGGAGGATTAAACTATCGAAACCTTTTTTAACAGTGTAATAGTTAATAACTAATAAATCTTTAATAGATGATGCTTTCCAATGTCAGATTTTACTTCTTTTTTAATTTTTTTGAAACAGATGGAAATGAGATAATTTGAATTATTAAGAGCACCAAATGTAGACTTTTAAGTCAAAGTTTTGATAGACGAAGGTGTCAATGTCAATTGTGTAAATTAAAAAGGATTGACACCTGTTCACGACGTAGTCGTGAGTTTGAATTTTGCGCGCCTTCGTCAATTGTTTCTTTTTTTTTGTTGTCTCGCCGGATATCGAGACGAGTCGAGACTTGTTTTGCCCCCTACCCCTTTACATGATATAGGTGGCGCTTTTCCGCGCGCCCTTTTCTATTGTTTTTTTATGTACCCCTACCCCCTAATTGTGAGGCCTATAGAATTTTCGCATCGTTTTCGCCAGTCTGGCCCTAGTTGCCCTCGAAGCTGGTCAGTCTCGTGTGTCTTCGTCTTCGTGTCTTCGTGTGTGAAAGTTTTCTCAACAACACCTTTTCTACATCTTATTAAAGATTGCCAAACGGAAGGAACCGAAACTATGCAACTATCAATTGACAACAATATCGATGTCAATACAACAAGATGGCTGTTTTTAGAAAAAAGTTTTAAAAAAAGATGAAATTCAATCAGTAAGTTTATTTCAAAACATAACTTTTCTTCTGCTCTTTTATAAATGGTTTTCATTTCTTGAATTTTCTTCGTGTAGCCTATACTGAATCTCTCTTCTTATGAGTCGGTCTTCGTCATGAGAAGCCAGACGCTCTTTTAAAAAAAAGAGCTTTTCGTTCCTCGGGGAAGAAAATGTCTTGGCCTGCTGAATCGATAAACCACAGGAATCTCGCATTGAAAATATCAAAGAAATCCCGGTACTTGGCGTACCCGGGAAAATCCCTATAAAAAATAAATATATTTTAAAAATCTATTTTAAAAAATCTATATATTATACTAAGATAAGACGGTTACTTACAAATAGTAAGTGTCCATGGTGGACACTTTTTTAAAAATCCGACAAAAAAAACCCAGCATCATCCTGGTCGGGATGATTTAAGAGGACAAAATTTAAACTTTCGAAGAAAGCTTCTACATGCTTCCTTTTTAACTTCTCCCAACGAGGGAGTTCAGCTTGCTCCAAAGCACTTTTAACCAAATCAATGTTTTTAATCACAAACTTGTACATTTCTCTTAAAAATGTTCTTTTCGTTACAAAAACTGGAACAAGAATGAAAAAACCCTGGTAAAATCCCCCGTTTAAAAGGGTCCCAGTGACAATAAAATCCCCTTTTTCAACGGACAGCGAAATCTGATACATTGACAGAACTATATACGATCTGTTCAATAAAACACATTTTTTGTTTTTTAGAATGTGATCTGGGCTATTGGGTACACCCTACGTGTCAAAAGATATATTGTCTTAAGGATAAAGTTGCTGGCTAAATTTTGAACTTTTTTTCAGTTCTTTTTTTTGAACTTTTTTTAAGTTCTCATTTTTATTTTAGTTGTGTAAAGTATTTTAATAGAAAACAGAGAAATTTATTGAATTTTACGAATTAAATGTTGTTTATTCTTATCATTTCGGGTATTACTTTATTTAAAGGCAAATTCGATAGATAGTGGAAGAGAGTTAGGTTAAAAAGTAGGGTATCCTTGAACTAATTGCAACATTAATTTTTTTTTTCATGAGCTGTGTTTCTACAGCTTATTTATATGTTCTCTTAAAACCCTACCGAAAAATAAATAAATTTACTAAGATAAAAATGCAATTCAATTTTTGGGTTTTTTTAATCGACAAAAAAAAAAATTATTTATTTCAATAATTAAAATTTCAAAAAGTGAACTTTGTGTAAAATTCATTAATCTATATACGATCAAAATTTGGTAAGGAAATAATACTAATTGTACAAACCACGAAAGAAATTAACAAGACACTTAAGTGCAACGGCGAAAAACTGTTTTGCGTTTTTAATATGGGTCTTATGGGTGAAAACTGAAACTTTAAAAAAATCACCCCAGCTAAACTATTTGCTCGGTGAGATTGAAATTTCACACAATAGCAGTAGACGATGATTACAACACTTTGTGAAAAGGGCAACGCAATCCGATAAATACTTTTTAAGATATTAGCGATCTTATTTTCAAAAATTTCTTCCATTTCCCTTTCTATCAAGGGGTGGTGGACAAGCGAAGCCTGGGGGATTTTACGCGCACACCAAACCACCCTCCCAAAGAACCCCCTACCCAAGTACGCAGGACGGGGTGTCGGGTGGGTGAGAGTTTCCTTCAGGCTTCCTCTGTCTACCACCCACCAGATTATGCGGGAAATGTATGATTTTGCCCAAAAAGAAATTGGTTATATGTCCAGAAGAATTTGTTGGATTTTTATTTTATTTTCAGGATCAGTTGGCAACATTACCTTGCACCATTTGCTGAATTTTCAAAGAAATCAAACAAATAGTTTAGCCGTAGGAATTATCTGAAATATTGGGTTGCCGCCTTAAATCCATGTTAAACGCGCTAGCCGATTTTTTCATCCTTTGAGTGAAGTCGCGTTGTTAATTATTCTACGGTCTCTTCAATTATACTTATTTTACGGAATTTTTTTGCACGACCATAGTTAAAGGAATGGACTACAAAGTTCATTTTTTTAAATAAAGTATTTCTAAGATTTATTTCATTTAATTGAATTTCGAAAGTGTATTAAACTTAAGATTGATGGAAACATCATTGAATTTATTTATTTTCCGTTAGAGTTTTAAAAGAACATACAAAAAAGCAGCAGAAACACAGCTCATGAAAAAAAATTTAGGTTGCAATTAGTTCGAGGTAAAAGCATAACTATCTTCCACTAACAATCATTTCTACCAAAATTTAATTCAAAATTATTATTTCTTCTTCTTCATAGTCTACATTTTCCCATTTCCGTTTTTTTTCCTTTATTTTCTTTTTTCAAAGAGGATGTTGCTGAATAATTATATGCGCATGACTGTTTTGTTTTGTTGTACTGTTTTACGATATCTATAAAATCAAGTTAAGGGGGGAAATTAAACAATAAACATACTATTGATAATTAATTTAAAATACTTACTTTTGTTTTGCAAATTCACGATTTGATTCAAAATGATGCTGCATAGAAACCAGTCCTCTAATGCAGCGGCTTCAATAAGATTGTTCTTGTACTATGATTAAAAAAAAAACACAATTAAACGAATATCTATGCAATCAAGATACAATACTAACTTCTTCCATTTTTCCCCAGTTGAATATGCCGTCCAACCTGAATATTTTAGAGATACGTAGACAGATTTTTCTTATATACGATCGGCAAAACAGCTGTAGTCTAACTGTTGCATATAACTGTGCTACTATATGACGCAAGTTGGTCTCCGTCAACTAATAGGCTAAACTGGTTGGCTCACATAGTAAGCCAATCGGTATTGCCTATAGGGCAATGCTTTTCTCTGATTAGCTGATTCTGGTGGTCTCGAAAGTGCATAGAAAACAGTCTGGGAAATGAATACTGTCATCGAGATAAATGGGTGAAGCATCGATTTTCATTATTTTAGAAAGACGAAGAAGAACGAGTTTAACATTTGAGTGTGTGTGAATGGACATGAATGAATTTGACGATGTGAAGAAAAATTTCTCGTTTTACTTTCTTTCACTTTAAAGGAATTTTATTGCCCGCGCACTAGGAAATCTAAGCACTTTTTAGGTGGTCATTTTTCAAGAAAGGGGGGTCTACAGACACATGGTTAACAGACGACAAATGATGACTTGTTTATTGTCTTGTTTGCCGTTGTGCCTAGTCACACTTACTCACCCCAGGCTGAGGAACATTTCTTACATTTGAAAACCGAAGAATTAAAATATTTCGGAACAGGAATAACATGAGGCTTTTCATGGAATCGAGCCTACGTGCTTTGTTTATAAAGTTTATCTCTTTCTCTATTTGTTTGTTGTTTTTATAAAGAGCGGTATAAAGTATATTTGTAGATCAACAAATAACTGACAGTCAAATAATACGATTGTGGTTGTTTTGTATTTGTAGACTATATATATTATTACGCAGCGCAGTGGCACATAACACATTTTTCCATCACGACTTCTTCAAATAAAACGCAACTCTTTTCTTTCTGTTAATTTTATTTTTTTTAAAATATAAATTGGATAAAAGATATTACACGAGAAGGAATTAGCCACACATAAAAGAGAGAAAACAATGTTATTATACTATGTATAATAAAATATATAAAAAGAAAATTTGATTGCCAATGTCCGGCCAATTTTCAATAGTATAATGCACGACTGGACAGTATAAGACGCGAAGACAACAACAGAAACACACAAAAACATTTTTTATTTGCCTGGTTACTCCAATAATTGCCAATAATTGATGTCTATGATTTATTCAATATATGCTATGACTAGTTTTACAAATAAAAATCAGAAAGATAAAGAGCATTTCTTTATCTTTCGAATAAAAAAAATGAATGTTCTACGGGTAAAATAAATATTTTTAAAAAATTCCGACGCGAGACACCTACCTATTCCGACACGCCTATCTCGCGCGTGTTAAAACGGGTAAAATTGGCGGGGGTGAGCCAATACCCCGCGTGGGTACTGTATATAAAAAGCCCCTCCGAGATCTATATGATGAACTATACGTGCAACATACGGGAACAACTCCACAGTATAATCAATCACAAAAAAAAATACAATCCGTGGAATACATATTATATATATTTGAAATGTACAACTATATGTTTGAAATTTTGGTGTATTAGCCTATTGCAAATACATTAAATGTAATGTTTCTTTTAAAAATTATGTTAATCCTGTTTTGAAATCAATTGTTTTCGGTCGGTTTATAATGGAACAAGGAAACGTCTCAGTAACCATGATAAAAACGGCAAACGACATAAAGAAATTCGGATTTCACATTGTGAAAAACAAAAACTACGTATCTTTCAGCAAAACAAAAGACGTTCCTCTTTCCCTTTATACATCCACCAGAAACCTTTAGTATTTTCAAAACACGACGTTAAGTTAAGACAATGAATTAACAGAAGAAACATACATTCCTAGACTGATATCTAACTTCAACTTGACAAATTTAATGTACCAAAAACTTATAAAGGAAATAAGTTCTTCGGGTTTATCTACGAAAAACAAACAAACAAATAAAAATAACAATTAGATAAAACTTAAATCTAAAATTTAGTTGATTGAATGCTGTACCTTCATGATTGTTACACTTGTAGTCTTCAAAGATGTCCCAAATATTTTTGAATTTACCAGTTTTACGCCTTTCAATGCAATAACTGGCGTAGAGGATACATCTATTTCCTCTCCCAGTTTACCCCAAAGCGTTACATTGACCTGTTTGATGAATAGGTGCGTGTTTATTAAAAAGAGCGTCAACTTCTTTGTAATAAAACATCAACTTACTTTTACATTTTCATCACCCCCTTGAAGCAAAATATCACGATATGAAGTTTCCTTTTTGGTTAATTGACAGATATACACCGATAAATCTGCTGCAAATTTCATTCGCCCGATTACATCTAAATAAACATATAAGAAATTTGTTTAACAGTGGTAATTTATATATTAATATTTATTTTAAAAATAAATTACCAAATAGTTTTTCTTTGTCCATTTCATCAACTTTCTCTAATGGAATAAAGTTGAATTTTACACCCGGGATACGTAAATCGTCATCACATGGGATTACCTATTAGATTGGAAAAACATTTTAATGTGTCCGTTTTATTCGTAAATATTGACCCTACCGTTGTAGATCTATTAAAATTCATTTCGTAGTCATTTTTTAACTTTGAGAAGCATTTATTGGCCACCTTAAGCTGTGCCCTAGAAATATAATAAACTTCGTCAACCTAGACAAATTAAAAAAAAAACTTTTAGTTGTGACATAAACTTAATATATTGAAATACTATGTTACCTTAATAAAAGAATAAAATTTTTCGCATTCCTCATTGAATGCAACGGCGCGAATTTCTCCGCTTTCATCGATACAATCCATTGAAAAAAGCTTTCCTTCACTCCGCTCATTCTTCCATACTTTAATATCCGACTTATGGATTATTCTAACCTTCATGGTCCAGCTGTATAAAAACAAGAATATTTACTGTAAACACAACACGCAAGGCAATGTAAACTTATTATACATAATTATAATATTATCAAAAAAATGATAGCTTACTTTGAATGGTAAGGAGTTATACACTCAATTGGATATGTTATGACTTCCATGTCTAAAGAGAAACGTAGCAGAAAATGAAATGAGGCAATATCTAGTAAGCAACTTATATTTGTTCTAAGAAATTTTAAAGCATTGTCGAGAATATCCTATAGCATTCAAGAAGCCAGCTATTGGTTGAAAACGACCCTTTTTGTAACTTTAGTATCTTATTCCCGTCTCACACTCAGAGGAAACTCTTGTTGAAATTCTTTTCGAGTAACAGATGGTAAAATTCTACACTTTTTCCGGTCTAATTTATCACTCAATAGCAAGATCATTAAAAAACAAAATGTTAACAGCAAGATTATTTTAACATAAATATATAATTCAATAATGAGATATAATTTAAATCAATTATGGTATCGAGAAATATGTATTATAACCGACGGCTGAAATTCAATTTTTCATTTAACAGACATTACACACTGAGGGAATCATTCGGGTTGAATATCACTTTCATGTGAATAATAAAGAGAGTTTGATGATGTTGAGCTTTGTGAATTTGAAGAAGATTCAGATGAATCGGGGTCATCAATTTCCGATTCAAGGAAACATCCATATTTTTTAATAAAATCAATGGTAATTATTCCCTCATCGAAACAGTGGTTTTCTAAAATATATTTATACAACGCAGAATGATTAAGTTTCATGATCATTTTTCGAATTAATGAACATTGAGCGTAACTAGCTAATGGCATAAATGCCAGTGAATTATTATGAAACATTTTAAAATTTCTCTTTACATTGAATACGTGTAAATATTCAGTAATCAAATTTTCATCTGATATACCCTCTGCCCATGGTAATTCGTTGCTTCTAACATCACATTTGTTTTCATCTCGAGTAATAGAACATAAGTATTGTTTGCCAGCAAAAGTTTCCCCACACGAAAGATATAAAATTCCAAGTTTTGTATGAAAGAATTGCCACCGATCTAAACTAAGAAATTTTAAATTCGGCATAAAGTTTGAAAAAATCACAAAATTTCTTTTCGACAAAATTTTGGCAGATCCGGCATATTTTCCAGAACGGACAACCCCATTTTTCAAAGATTCAATTAAATTGAAAGTTTGGAGCATAGCTTTCCTGTCGTTGGCGATTGCCCTCGAAAAATCCATGAAATAACCAGGGGCCTCTGCATCTATACGTCCCGCTTCATTGTGCATTGATCCTGAAGTAAAAACAAAGATGAAAAATATGTAAAAAATACAAAATACTTTGTTCATACTTGAACCTAATACAAGAATATTTGTAGTTATTTGAAAAAATAAATGTTTACCTGGGAGGATTCCATAATAAGATTTCTTAAACTCTAAATATTCGGCCAATTTTGATTTTCCACTATTACCATTTAAGTCAAAAACCCACAAAATTTGACGCTCAGATTGATTATTTAATAATTTTATCACTTCTTTCTGCCATGGACGAAGATTTAGACTATAATTCTCCATAAAATTAAGTCTTTTTGCGCGTTGAAACACTTTTTCATAGCTTGATTGATCAAGGATGTGATCTATATCTTCTCGTAAGTCTGGAATAATTTTGGTTTCCCTTATCTCTATGAATAGCGAGTTCAGTTTTTCTCGTTCGCCACTTTTTTTTTGTGCACTTAAACGAACTGTTTTGGCTGATCCGATTTCTCCTAAAACTTTTGAGATTTCAATTGAAGGAGAATCACAAATTTCAATGTTTTCAAGTTGGTGATAGTGTTTCTTGAAATACGAAAGAGTTTTCCGAATTCTTGTTTCAATGTAGATTACATCACTGCTCCATTTTAAATAGGTAATTTCCTCTTTGTCAGATTTTAATTTTTCAACCATATTATTTAAAATGTCTCTGTCACTTACACAACATTGAAAACGACAACTTTGATACATATTAATACCACAAATTTTTGAATTTTGGAAAACCACAAACACTCGTAATAAAAAATAATGCTTGAGTGAACCTTTTCGTTTCGAAAAACTTTTCCCGGACTTTCAAACGTAACCACATGATTGGTACATTTGAGAACCAATAGGAAGATACTTCCCGCCCGTATACACTTCGGACTTTTTAGAAAAGAAACTTACACAAGCCACACCCTCATTTTTTATTTTACTTTTCTATTGCTTAAAAACATACATGGTAATATGAGTTTGTATGAGAGTAAAGCCTACTACTAAAAAACATTAGCTAAAAGCAGTAAAAATGTCGACAAAAAAATAGAAATGGAGCCCATCGGATTTTGTTACATTGGTAGTTTACTTAGATAATATTTCCACATTTTTCGTTAGCATAAGGAAAACAGATGACGATGCAAGGCTAGTAGAATAACGCATGGTGTGAATGCATCTTAAAAATCCTTTATGACAAAAAGCGCTTCACAACTCAACGCAATTTTTCAGCAGATGTTATTCGTGTGTTGTCAAGAGAAGTTGCTATTTCAATCTTACAATATTTTTGTGAAAGAAATTATTTTGTAGAACTTTCATTTTTGGATGAACAATCATAACGACACAACAATGGGTAAGTCACCATTGTTTTTTTATTAAGTCAGAAAACCACCGAAAAGAGTTTTTTAGGATGTGTTTCGCTATGGCAGATTCGCAGAGGTAATAAGGTTCATAAGTATTGTTTTTTAGTAACTTGTATCAATAGTATACTTGAAATTGGTAGCAGTGAATCACTTGTAAAATGTAGTTTAGATAAAATTGTTCGTCGAATAGATATAATAGAGATATACAGTACATAGATATAATGTACCACTAGTAAAATGTACCAAAATTAAGTCGTATTTTTTTTTTTTATTTACATCAATGTCCAGAAGAATAATGCTTCATTAGTAAAACGTACCACAAGTATTTGACAGAACTAGAACTTGTCATTAGTGTGCATTTTTGTGTTTTGTTTTTGTTCATCGATTTCGATGTGTAAAGGTGCTTGTATTATAGGATTTGTCGGTAATTTAATCAAAAGGGATCAAAGAAGAAGAAGAAGGAAAACAGTTTTATCCTGGATGTTTTTATCGATTTGTTCTTTGTTATTTCTTTACCTTTATTTCTCTGATGTAAGGTTTGAACTCTTTTAGCATATGTACACATAGTATGTAGTCTGAAAGTACATGGAGAGTATAGAGGAAACATAATAACTAGATTGATCTTAACCGGATGTGTGTTTTCTTTATTTCATGCGTGTTTTCATTTTATTTCAAGGCGTATACGCCTTTGAAGCTGCTGTGCTATGTGTTATTAGGGGTACGTTTCGCTATGACGGATTAATGTAGGAAACGATCGGACATTGATGAAGCACGTTGGAACGGGTATTACCTTACACGGTGCAATGATTTAACGATGGATTAATATTAGAGACTGTAGTGATGATATAATAGTATGAAAAAAACAAAAGGAGTATGAAAGTGTTCTACGTTGAGGTACCCAATCACGCGACTCCCAAACAGCAAAAAACAAGTTCAAAACTGCAAAAGGAGAGAAAAAGTCTGTCGTATAAAGATTGTTGAGAATAAAATGCAGACATATCATTTGTTTCATTTCTTTTGATGAAAAACTAACAGGACGATCGAAGAGTCCATCGGAATCCGCGGCTTAAAGCTGAGTAGGAAATTTATGCAAACTGATGGGGACCTCCACACACAAATGTTTATCTATTTTTTTAATTTAGTGACATTCTCAATATGTTTCATTTGAGTGATTTTACCATTTTTGCCTTAAATGAAAAAAAAACTTGTCACATTCGAAGAGGTCCTACTTCAAACTAAGAATCATAAAAACCTGCTAAGTGTATCAAAGAATGTATTGAGTTGAA
Source organism: Daphnia galeata (assembly GCA_030770115.1). NCBI lineage: Eukaryota > Metazoa > Arthropoda > Branchiopoda > Diplostraca > Daphniidae > Daphnia > Daphnia galeata. The sequence continues at coordinate 10,444 of JAUANT010000169.1, read as the reverse complement.
ATAAGATTGCATGATCATCATAAAGAAAATGAATAATAACATTCCTGTTTGTTCCAACTGTTAATTTACTCAAATAACTTATAAGTAGAAAAAAGTTAGGCCTACAGCAGCTATGGTTGCGCCTCATTAATTCAACCGATTCCTGGTTTGTTCCTGTTCTAAATTCATGGCGCGTATATTAGAGCACTTAATAACGTTTATCACGACACACCGCGACGCACACGAGAAAATATTTGAATTTCTTCTTGTGTTGTTTTCAAAAATTATTTTCTCATCGGGACAAATAAAAAATAAAGTGACATCATCTATCTCAGCTGAGACGACGAATAAGATATAGTAAAGGGCTTCGTCATTTTTCTTTATCTGTCATTTCTCAAGTACTGCTGAATCAATGAATCACACTTGGTACGGTGTTTTTATTGACTTCCGTCGGATTGTCATGATTCACTTTCGAGATAACTGACGTGCGGACGATCAGCCATTCTGTGACTCTGCGGACTTGTTCAAATCCATATAAGCTTTATTTTTACGAAAGATTCGAATGAACAGATCTATAATAAACAAGTTATTATAAAACTGTTAGTTGTCAGCCATATAATCTATATAGTAGAGCAGTGAGAACCAATTTAAAAAAAATAAGTTGCCTCACTCTTTTGAATATTGAATATTTTTTATATACCGCAATGAAACCGACACCTTTACCTTCAAAACTAATATAGGCCTATAGTGAGAGTAGCTATTACATCATTACTACTTCAAATTCGGTTCGGCACAAGCTGAGCTAGAAACCATAAAAGAATTCAAACATGAAAATAACTGGAAAATCAAATATTATTAGCTAAATCTGAAATATATTTGTTGTGTAAAAAACCAAACGAGGTTGGGTAAAAAAAGGTAATGATTCTTGTTACCTATTAGCCTAGTCCGAAAAGCCAATGCAACCATATAGCCGAGCATCACTCATCAGTATTTGTCAGCAGTTAAAATGAAAAGCCATGAATTTTCCCATTGGCTTTTGGTAAATATAAGAATGGCCTTTCTCATGAGAAAATTTCAGGAAATATGGGCTGTATATAAAATCTAATAACTTTAAAACTAATTCCCCCTCCCGAAAATCTTTTACTGTGTTTGTAGAAGAGAATATGCTCTTTAAAATAAGACAAAAACATAAGAGGATTACAGGTAACTAACGGCAGCGATTTTCGCTAAAGCCGTTTCCCCGTAAGCTCTGTGTTAAACACGGAAGCGGTTTTTGGGTAGTAAAAAAGGGAGACGCTACTCATTTTTCGTGTGGGGTTTCATTAATTTACAAGTTAGGGAAAAAAAAATAGGCATGCATGTAGACCAATTAGTAATAAACAAAGTTCATTTTTTAAAATTTCACTTTTTTTTATTTAATCGGACTAAACTACAATATAAAAATACAGATATTTTATAATTGAAATTAATTATACTAAATATTAAAATTTCGCGGGAGGGTTTTAGGAGAACATAATTAAGGTTAATATCAATACAGCTCATGAAAAAAACTAAACATTGCAATTTGTTTTAGGTTAGATAGGCATGTTTTGCTATTTTGACTAGACTATTGACAGAAACCCAAAAATGCCTAGATAAAAGGCTGTGTTTTTATAGCACGTCCTTATAGCAATGCGTCAGACCCATCTAACGGCAGTTGAATAAAACACGAACACAAATTTTAGTTTTTAATTATGATTTCGTCGACGTATAAAAATCTAAATACGACGGCTCCATGTAAAACCTTTTATTGTACAATATGATCTAAGTAACCTAATTGTTTAACCACAGGAAAAAAACGTATAAGACATTAATGAAATGAACATCTTTCCTATCTCACTGAGAGGAACAATGCCATCTGTTAGTGTGGGTTGGGTTGAGTCGGGACAAGTCGTTTGGCGATAGAATCGCTATCGGGAAATTATGAAACAATTTACTACTGGTAAAACTATATACGAACGCATATATATACTGTATACTACTGATACAATTTATGCGTGATACACAGTAACTATGAAACTAAGTTCGAATGATAAATTATATTTGATATTCTTGAGAGTCCTTTTACTTATAGGGCTAAATACTTATGAACATAATTTAGAGTTACTAAGATCAAAATTACTAATGGTAACTTTTTCTTCTGAAAAAATATACTTAAAGCACTGTATCATAGCGAGAAAGGAAAAAATGCGTTACTTATTATAAATCCGTCATAGTAAAAATAGTAGAAAAGGGGCTATATAAATAGTATACATTATTATTATTATTATTATAGCGAGATGCACCCGTTTTTTATTGACGATTTTATCATGCCTACAGAACGGGAAAATGAAAACAATAAGAGGCGGCGGCGTTTTCCGAATCCAAAATACTTCAGTGATTCTGATCCAGAAATTTCACAAATAACTACAACCATTCGTAGAAAAACCACCAAAAAGGTAGCCAAAACTTGAATATGCCTTTATAGATCTTATTGTAGTTATAAGTACGCGAAAAGCAAAAGTGGTGCGCAGCTTACGCCAATGCGCACCACTGCAGCCTAAAATTTTTTTTATGTAAGAGTCTTATCACTTTTATGTATGCTTGACTACTACTTGGTAACTGAGTGGGTGTATACAAACCGAACAATGCATTTGCTATCAAGTAGTAGTCAAGCATAAAACAATATTTAGTTCGCCTATAGGCCACAGTGGTGCGCATTGGAGTAAGCTGCGCACGACTTTTGGCTGTACGATTGTAGTAGGTGCGTACTGTATAATACGAAGAGTTCAACTGGGACGTTAATGAATAAGCTATTTGCATAATACCATTCGATCACTTTTCAATCCTGAATGAAATGTACACAAAATACGTCCGTGTTTTCTTTGATTTTTTTAAAAAAGGATCAATAAATTCGAATAAATTGCAAGCATTCCGAATAATATTGGAAATTCTTACGGGAAAAATGAAAAAGTTACTTTTTTTAGTGTAGCTCCTACAATTTTTGTTACTTTTTGATAAAAATTCGTGGGGGCAAGCATCTTCTTATGCTTCACATAGGGCTACAAGTTAAAAAAAAATCCATTCATTATAACTAGCAGAAAAGTCCACTATCTACAATTGCTCCTGTCCATGAATGCCCCGGTCTACCCTATCTATTTGAATGTTATCTAGTTTATTAACTTTAAAGTTTTCGACAAAGTATGTCTACCAAAGATAAAATGATATTTCCATTTGTTTAATATTTCAGAGATATACACATTTCCGGGAAATACGAACAGCTCTTCATAAAACATGTCATATTTTCACTCCAACGACATCCGATGCAGAAGAATCCTTTCAAAGTGGAGTTGATCCGAAACTTTTGAATGTAATATCCTATTAATAGAAAAGACGTTGCTTTACGTCTTAGGTTACATTATATCTATTTTAATTTAAAATTAATATGATAGATAACTTACATCATTGATGAGGCCGAAGACCTTTCGCCAATCCATTCATCCCCGTTGCCGAGTATACAACCAGCATTGGAAAAAGATCCTCTTTGCTGTATGGATTTGGATTTGTCATCTATACATGAGGAAAGTCACGTTACAGCTCTCGAAGAATCTTCAATAGTAGAAAATTTGAACCTTCAGCATGGAGATGTGGGACATAACCGTAGTTTTGAAATCATTCCGCGCGGTTCAAAAAAAAATACGGACCTTCTTCTAGATGGATTAGGTTATTCCTATACAATTAAAAGTAGGTTTCCCAATTCTACAACCTGGATGTGTACACGGCGTTCTGGACCTAATCCATGCAGAGCAACAGTGAGACAACAGAATAGAGATTTTATTCATACAAAAAAGCATTTACACAGAGGAGATAATGAAATCCACGATAAAGTTAAAATAAGACAAGAAGTTAAAAAAAAGGCGATTGAAAATAAATTTGGTTCAGCAAGGGATATGGTAGAGGATATATTTATGGAATATAGTCATCAACACCCTCAAGTCTTTTTCCCAGATTTAGCTAATTCCATTAGATTAGCAAATAAAACAAGGGCAAAATTGGTTCCTCCTAATCCAATGAACATAAATTTTGAATTGAAAACAGAGTTCATACCACCAAACTTTTTTAGGGGAGAGATTGCCTATTTCGATGAAGATCAAAACTATCAGGGGAGACATTTACTTTTCATGTCAAACGAACAAATAGATTTACTAGCTAATGCAAAAAGATGGTATGTTGATGGAACATTTCATATTGTTAACACCAAGTTGTTTCACCAATTATTTACAATTCATGCTTTTCTAAGGAAAGACGATAATATTAAGCAAGTCCCGTTGGCATTTATTTTAATGTCTAGTAGAAAGACAAAGGACTACGAATTAGTATTCAGAAAAGTCTTAGAAACCCTGCCGTACACAAGAGTAAAAGAAATTGTATCAGATTTCGAAAAGGCGCTATGGAAATGTGTAAGAAACTTAAATTCCGATAAAATTTTAAAAACTTTTAAAAATGTAAAGCATTTTGGTTGTGCTTTTCATTTTACGCAGGCAATTTATCGAAAAATGCAAGATATCGGTTTGGTAGTTTCGTATAAGAAGGTTCACGAGGTATCTGAGTTTTGTAGGAGATTAATGTCAATTCATTTAATTTACTACAAAGATATTTCGTTTACTTTTCAAATATTAAAAAGTAAAATTTCGATGATTCCCAAGTATGAAAATAAATTAACTTTGTTAGCAGATTATTTTGAAGAAAATTGGCTGAAAAACACGTTATGGGAACCTAAATGTTGGTCTGTTTTTAACCAGCCTATTAGAACTAACAACGACGTTGAAGGGTGGCATTTAAGAATGAAAAATAAAGCAAAGAATGGGAACTTACCTATTTATTCTCTATTTTCGTTACTCTTCAAGGAATCTGAATTCATAACTATTCAGGCAGACTTATTAAGTCGCAAAAAATTGAAAAGGTCTCAGAAAAAACAGTATAAATCTATTCAATCCAAATTGTTTAAACATTGGAACGAATTTGAAAACCGAAAAAATTCTGCTGATCCCATTTGTCCCTGGAAACTTTTAAAAATTGTCGCTGCATTATATTCTTGATTTGACTGTATTTTTATGTGCAATTGATGAAAAATACATTTTCTATAATTTGGGAAACTTTATTTTTTTATTACCTATAAAGAGGAATAACAAATGTTTGTAATGATATAAAGTAATACTGTTCAAATATAGCGGAGAGGACACAAAATGAAAAAAAACATAAAAAAAAATCTTTATTGTATATAAGAGGCGACATAACCAATACCTAGCGAAGAATCTAACTTACCCTTTAGACCTTAATGCAACCCAAAGGTATGCGACGAGACAAATGCGAAGCGGTGCTCCCACCACTGCGCACTCTCACATCCAAGCTTACTTAAAAATCTCTTATTTTGCTTGGCGTATATAATGCTTCTGCATAGAATTACCCCTTTTTGCCCCCGGAAAGGGGTTGGGTTATACTATAGATTTCTTTTGCTAGATTCATGTTGCTACTACTAAAAGCAATTTGCTAAAAGCAATTCATCACAAAGAAAAAATACTTTTAACTAATAAAACTATGTAGGCTTTCAACAAGATGATCCATGGTATGCGTCTTATGTATACGTTTTGTAACAGGAGAGGTGTTTATGTTATAACGAAACTAAATATGTTGTATAGAAATGTTAGCTACTTTGATGAAAACACGTTTTGTGTGTTTATTTTGTAAACATGAGAACAGACATGGTATAAGAAGAGGGTTTTCAATGTTTTTCTTGCGTCACGTGACTTTGTAAACTGTACATTCACGTCCAAATTGAATACATTCACAGCGCCATTGCACTGTTAAAAAAGAATCCGATTTTAAAAGTTTAAAATGCCAAATGACGAGTACGCTACAGACATTTTACAAGTCTAACAAAAATTCGGACTTTTAAATGTCTAAAATATTTGGGAAAATTTTTAGAAAATATAAAATCCTAATGTGAAATCCAATCGACATTTCTTTATTTTTCTGCCTTGAGATGTGGAATTCCCAGGATACGAAACCTCGGTTCTTCCACTCCAACCACTAGACCATTTGATTATACTCTTGAAAAAGACGACACACGCTGTTATTTTTGTACCAGTTATTTTGTTGTCATTTGATTTGTGTCGCCTTTTACTCCCTAAAAATTTCACGGTTTTTTTATTTCATTTGAATTCATTCACGAACATTTACGTCGTGAAAAAGGCGACAAATTCATAGTTTTATAATTAACCTGCCATTTTTTGTTTTGTGAATGGCTCTCTTTTTTTTTAACGGCTGTCCTTTCACACGACCCTCCCTTGAATAGTTAAAATATCCCATTTTTCGTCAAATTTTTAATTAAGATGATTTTTACAAATCCTTGATTGTTTGAACCAATCAAGAAACCCGCAAGATGAAATAAAAGACGTGGTGATAATCATACAATATGATTTCACATAGTTTGTCTATTTTTGATTTTCTTGATTAACACACAAAAATATGTAGAAAAGAGTAACAAAGGTTTTTTATCTTTTTAAGTTTCATCTATCTCATTTCTCGACATTTTTTAGTCGTATTAATAATTCTGAGAATTCTAAATTAATTTTTGAATTTTCCGTCTTAACTAACCCAAAAATTATTTCATCAAAAAAATCGTAAAAGGGCTTAATTTGGATAGGATATTCAAGCGAAAATGTGTAAAACGAAGCATGCAAGTTTCTGAATGCATTGTAAATGTCATCACCACAAAATATTAAATGTTGATCAACTACGATGTAGAAGGATTGTGGATTACTTTTTGTACCAATGCATACGATAAAGGGCTGTTTTAAATGTGACGGTCTCGAAACAATAAATTTTTCGAGATCTTCATTTTCCTGTATGGCATATATTTTTGTTAAAGAATGAACATGAAGTAAAAATTTAGTATAATAACAAAAATATAACTGTTAGGATAGTCACCTTTTTAAATACAATGAATTTATCCATTCGCATTTCTAGTGAGATCCTTCTAGTCGTACAAATTGATGGATGGGTACTCAACAGTAGCATAAAAGCCTTCAAACCATCTATGATTTTTAACAATATTTGGAATAACAACATGCAATACTGGGAAATTTAATGATGGTTTTCGATATAAAAATTATTTGTACCATTTGAACAAACAAAATTTTTATCGTGTTCGTCAGCATAAGTAGTTAATGGCATCAGGTATTCGCCCGTAAAACTTTCATGCGAAATGTGTTTAATACTTGGAAATATAAGAAGAAATTCGTACCAAATCTATCGAAAAGAATTAGTTAGAATAAACGTTAAGAACTGTACATTTTTCGGGCAAATGCATCTAATAGCTACCAAGGAACCTAATTCACAATCGATAAAACGAGGATAGTGTTTGATAATCTTGGTAGCGTTTAGAAGTTTTGTTGTTATTTCATTACGTCTCATTTTAAATGTTTTTTTCATGTATAATCGAATTTGATCGAGATTGTTTGGATTTGGGGTATGACACTTTAGCCATGCTTTCTAATGCGAAAAAAAATTCATTATTTAACTTTTTTTAAAGGTGTCAAATTGGGGAATATTTTACAAACCATTTGTGTTACATTGGAAGGACAAATTTCACTTTGAATGTCCAAAATAAGTTTTGGATCATTTTCCATGATATTCTTGTTAAACACCAAAACACTGAAATACAACCGTCTTAGTAAACGATGAAATTACAAATGTAATATTTTCTATTGTAGTATTTGACCTTTATAGACCTTGTTCATACCTACAGTATGCGTAAAGGCAAAGCTGATGCGTATAATTCTTCTGGAGATACTTTTTCTCGCTACATATTTGAATCAGATTTTTGTTTTGCTTTCGCCCTGGTGACTAATAGAATGCTAAGAAGATAGCAAAAAACTTGAGTTAGAATTATTTTTTCTAAAAAATATATTTCTTGGCTTCCACAAATAGAATGGTTACAAAGTTTTGTGGTGTTCTTAAAAAGAAACAAATAGTTTCTACATAGAATTTTTCCCCTAGTTGGCGTCTCCTTTTTTACTCTTTCGTTTATTTTTGCAAGTAAGAAGTTGCCCATGCCATCTTTCGGTGGTTCTCTGAACCACATACAGCAATATAATTTAGTCTAAGAAAGAGGTTGTCCATGCCATCTTTCGGTAGTTCTGAGAACAACACACTGCAGTATTTAGTCAAAATCTCAGAACCTTTAAGCACCGTGCTTAAAGCCCATGTGCTTTGCAACTGTGTGCTTATAGTCTAGGCAGGGTGTCGAGTAATAACTCTCCAAATAAGGTAAGCAAACTAGAAGTATTTCTTTTAGATTTTTATTAATATCTTGGAATTGATATCAAAATTAGGTTTCGGACATTAGTGTTTGATCAGCCCTCTTTGCTGCAAACTTTTCAGTGTTTTACAGCGAGTCTGTCATTATAGCTACTACGAAAGTAGGGTAGAGTTTGCCACCATTGCCTCTATTCGTCTTCATTTATTTATGTTGTTTAGAAGTCTGAACTCTTCATATTGTCGTTTCTCTTCATGCAACGTTAATACTATCATTCATTTGAACGAGTTATTAGGCCTACCTTTTATTGGGTAGTATTGGAGATAATACAAATTCCATGAGCTAGGATTCTAGGAAGGACGCCATAAGATTAGCCAATCGTTTTTTGCAACTTTAAGTCTAGATAATTTACTTCCTGTTCCTGTGGTTGGAATATTTGCACCAGAGTTGAGAAATAAAAAATTTAAATTTTGCCAAATTGTTTGGCGCTAGTATACACATCCCTTTGGTAAAGTAGCGACATCACGCTGCGTTGAGTCGAGCTGACATAGTCTGAAGAGTTGTGTGACGTGACTTATTTTCGTGTTACCCTCTATTCAACATGGATCCATTTATTTAGTGGACTCTACTACTCTGTTCCAGCTTCGATGCTGTCTTGGCGCCGCCATCTTGAAGTAAGTGTCAAAATCTTGCATCGTCATTGTCCCTCGTTTAATTTTTAATTTTTGTTTTCGTTATTTATTAACATCTACAATCTATGTAATTCCCCCCTCAAAATCTATGAAAATGAAGTTGCCTTAACTGTTCAGAACTTTGTCTCGATATTTTTGGTGTGCCTCATTGCCCAGATGAATCCGACGAATCGGTTACTTCCTGCTCAAACCGTGTAGCTAATCCACTAGCCGGTGATTCCTCTAAAAGGACTACGTACATCATCGGTATTATCGTCGGTATTATCGTCGGATTAGGATCTGTTGCGCTTCTTTGTTCTCTTTTTCTGCTAGTATATACGGCCGTATTTGTAGCAAAATACGGCAATCTCATTGTGCCAACCACTCTGTTGTATTGCCTTAAATAATTCCACTGTGGTAACTTCTTACTGAATGTAAGAAGCGATTTGTCTCTTCATGGTCAAAAATTCTTTTTAAGATTATTCTGTAACAGAATGTTTTATAGAATAACGGAGAAAAGTGTAAATCAGTTCCTTGCGGTGACGTTTTTTCTTGTTCAAAATGCAGAGATTTGATGAGCTTTCTCGATCAAGTTTAGTTATCTATTGTCAGTCTGTCACCTTTTAAACATTTTATTAATAGTATTTAGTAAAATATCGGCACCTTGTAGAGATATTATGAACTTTGTGAAATCCATTCTTTTCCTTCTTTTGTCGTCTGTTCCTGTAAACCACAAGCACAGTGCAAGCAGTAAGCTCAATCAAATAGAAACGTGTCACGTGACACTTGACGCTCAAGAAGGGCAACCCAAACATAATTTGTAATTTGTCTTTTCAAGAAATGCAAGAAATAAAAAAAGCAAGTATCTTTTAACTAGGGGCGCATTTTGGCGTCAACCGTTAGTTCAACCTTTTCAGTTCAACTTTTTTGCGTCGTTGACAATAAAATGGCTGTTGACATGAAAGTTGAACTGTGCAGTTCAACTACGTAAAAATTCATGGGTTGACGAAAAAGAGACATTTTCTTAATAAAACTGTCTGGAAGACACAAGGTTGCAATATTTCTGTATATTACCACAAAACATACAGCTGGTTTGCAAAAAGCCCCCCAAAAATGAATTCCACAGTTGAACTAGAGCTCAACGGTGCTCCAGACCACCGTTGACGAAATTCAACTTTTTAAGTTCAACTGGAAACTTTGGTTGACGCCAAAACGGATATGTCAACTGACCCTCTACTGGCGGTAGACGGCAAAACAGCCGTTGACCCAAACAGTTGAACTAAAAGTTCACGCCAAAATGCGCCCTAGCTAACTTCTCCATCCGTCATGCCTTGCAGTGTTAGTGTGTCAGAAGGATTCGTGATTCGTCTGCTATTGCCATGGCAACATTTGAGTCAGTTGCTACTTCCGGGTGTAGTTGGTGTTGTGAAAAAACGTCCTTCTTCTACTTCTCTCT
>JAUANT010000168.1:0-74855 GCA_030770115.1 Daphnia galeata | reverse complement strand
TACTTGCTAACATTGCCAGCTTAGGTACAGCTGAAAATATCCATAGGTGAATTGCATTCTCTACAGAGAATTTTACAAGCAGCACAGGTAACTGTGAATTCCTTATTTTTAACACCGCTGATGGTACCTGTTATTAAAAAAATTACCAGGGTTGTAGAAAAGGACTTAAAATACTTCACAAATTCTATACAGCATTGTTGGCAGCAGCCATACAATTCTCGGTATATCTCCTAATTTCCTGAGCAATAATTACCATAATTACATCACATAACTGAGACAATACTTACGACATTTTTTAAAATTAAACTACCTTAACATGTCTCCTATTGTTTATAGATCATTAAACTGGCTGGGATTTGCTTTGGTTGGCATCATGACAGCTTCTGGTGCTACTGCAATTTAAAAGAAATGAAAACAATCATAGATTAGAATAAATCCTCAGAAAATTGAAAAATGAGACTGTAACACTGAGTGAGAAAGAGGCAACAAGGATAGAAAAATTCCCCTTGACATACAGTGGAAGTTTTTTGGTGTTAAGACATTGATGACTCATTCTCATATGAAACAATTATGATAGCCAGAGAGACAATTAATGAGAAACCTATTTCAACAATTGCAAATTTGTTGACACTTGACAGAACTTGCTGTGACATTTTTTTATTTAAGGGCCACGACACCTGTCGTGATAATACAATTATAATAATACATGGCCGTCGCGTAACGACATCTGTCGTGGCAATATATTCACGACATCTTACCACAACAAACATAACTATTGGCATGTCTTCTTGCGTCATCCATCCAAAAATGATGTGAACCTCAGATGATAATATAAAAGGGTGAAGTAAGCAAAACCCAGATACTTACTCAAACAGTTCATTACCATTGACCCTTGCCCATTGCTGAAAAAGAAAATTGTCAGTCAAACAAAACTGAAAGAAAATGACTGACCAGCAACAAAAAAGAAGTGAGAGAAACAGTAGAAAATCTGAGAGTAACATTCCCTATCTATACATCCCGCAGGATCGCTATTATATTCACAATAATTTAGAATAAAATATAAACATTGAGATTAATTTCATTAAATAAAGTACAAGAAAGATGGGGTGAACTTACCGAGGATGTTGAGTTGAAGTGACTGGCGAGCGGTGAGTCCATTTTGTCCTCGAGCTTCGCAACTGTATAGACCGGCAATCGCTGCTCTTATCCAACGGATCGATCGTCAAACTCCCGTTGAATGGATAAAGTCGCCGGCGGCTATTCAATGGCAAACGACGTCCATCTAATATCAAATGATTATTTAGTTCAAATTTATAGAAAAATGTAAAATTTCATCTTTTTCCCATGTAAACGTGAAGATTGGATGAATGTTCTACTCGATCCACTCAATTTTCCGCCACACACTTGGAATAAATGAAATTTGAATTAAATTGGTTAATTCTTTGAATTCAAAACGATTTGTACTTTGTAATTGCCGCCGTCTTCAACTCGTACGTGACTAATATTCAGATGGGCCACCACTTGTCCAACATCTTCTTGAATTAGTCCGAGAAAGTATCGCTTGTTAGCCAACCATGGAGATCCGTCCAATGTCCATGTGAAATGAGGCGGAATTCCGGATGCGAGACATTTCAATGAGATGGAACTGCCCGGATGTAGAATTTGTCGAGTGAACGTTTCTTTTAAATGCGGAAGAATTGCACCGATAGCCAATTTAATTGTCGCTTGAGCTGAATCCAATTTATCGTTTGTGGCTAGACATCGATACATTCCTTGGTCGTCACGTTGGATGGCTGTGATAGACAATTGGATCATGTCTTCTTGATTGGTAATAGTCACACGTCCATTATTACCTAATCTTTGACCATCTTTCATCCAATGCGATCAAAAAAGTTAATTACCTCATCTTACCATAATTACTTATATATAACCTTAATATAATAATATAATTAATACCTTAATAAATTATTACCTTACCTCACCTTACTTAATTACCTCACCCTTAAAAAAAAAAGTTATTTTCTGACTCATTTTCTACATATGCTAGCGAAAAGAGAAGGGCTCTTAGCAAAAATCCTCTTTATGGACATACATCGTCTGTGAGTCATGCGACTGATGTACTTGAAAAAGCAAACTTCCGCCCAGCTTCCGCCTTTCGAGAGAAAAATCAAAGGCTGGAATGCCAAGGATGTTAGAAAAAAAAATGAGCGCGTGCTCGTTGTCGAAAACCATGGTATAGGAAAGATGGTAGGCGTAGATGAGAGAGCGAAAACGGGACGAAAATTGGAATGGGTCGCTACTGGCAACTCTGGCAGGTGTGTAGCGGTTGGGCCTACTTTAACATGGGGTCTTATGGGACTACCCATTTTGAAGCTTTAAATTAAGGTGTAAAAAATTTTTTTTTGATTTTTAAAAATTTGAATCGTGTGTAGAATTAATTATTTTATAAAGTTCATTATCTTAATTTTTTATTAAAAATGCTTGTATAACATAAAACAAATAAAAATGGTCCACGGATTTCTGAAATTCCGCTTCTGCTAGACTGTTCCACGTTCTATAACGTTCTATAATGTGGAACAGTCTAGCAGAAGCGGAATTTCTAAAATTTTCCGACAGTTTTTTATTTTTTTAAAATTATACAGGCATTTTTAATTAAAAATTAAGTTAATGAACTTTGTAAATTAATTAATTCTACGCATGAATCCGATTTTTTTCTAATGAAAAAAAAAATAATTACACCTTAATATAAAGCTTCGAAAGGGGTAGTCCCATAAGACCCCATGTTAAAGTAGGCCCAACCGCTACACACCCTGCCAGAGTTGCCGATTGTTACACATTCCAGTTTTCGTCCCGTTTTCGCAGTCGACGGCTCTGGGAAGTGCGCCTACCATCTTTCCTATACCATGTCGAAAACAGTCACATACTAAATTACTTGGAATTACGTCTATTGCTGTTAATTATGAATCCAAATGATTGTAGTAAAAACTTTCCACGTCAGATTTTATGTCTTTAGAAAGTAGATATTTGGAATTTGCACTCTTTTCGTGTTTTTAACGGAACTTGAGATTTTTTAATCTTTTCTTGCCAGAAACCACCTAGCAAACAGAATAACGGTAATTGTAAAAAATAAGTGATAGTATAACATTTCTAAATGACTTGGATGGCTTAATTTATTAAATAAGTTGATACCATACATTCTTGTTGATTGTTGAGTAGGGCCAAAGCGAGAAGAAGCAGCCAGACTGCAGGGACAATAGGAGGATTCTTGTTACATCGTATAGGGGTCTCAATCATACTTGAACTTAATAGGGCAGTGAGCAAAACCTTTCCACTGAAATTGGTCAGGCAGTAAGCTTCCAAGTGGCTAAAGTCCAGAGCCACTGACAACCCCATGGTGTTTTTCATGGGAATAACAAAAATAAATTTGATTCACCTTTCAAATTACACGAACCTCTATTACATGGTGATCTATCAAATCAAATAAAAAAAGGGATAAGCTAATACATACATCAAGAGCAATTTTTAAGCGAAAAACTTACTTGAGTCTAATGGTGTTCCAACGAATTAACAGACCAGTTTGGCAAAATGATGCATTTTGACAGACATGGTGTATGCCAGCCGGGGCCATTTTTCTGTGTAACCAAAAACATATTTCATCTATTAAACTTGTGACAAACTTGCTGTACATGACACCTTAAACCAAAAGGCAGATTAAGTTTCAAAAATTGGGAGCAAAATTTTTCAATGGAAATTACTGGAAATACCTCGCGACTGGTTTTTTCATTGAATCATTCACAACTTTTCCCAATCAATCTTCGATCCCTTGTAAGATAGTAAAAAGCCATTAAAGAAGGTAATTTTTCTCGAATAGTTTTCGTGAAATTTTTTAAAGAGAATGAACTGGAAATTGTTAAGTGCTGGTTGTTAAAACTGAGATTTCGTGACCAAGAAGTGAGAAATGGGCAAATGGTTCTGGACTTAAGCGTTAACGTCGACGACTTGGCGGGAATCTGACAAAATCTTGGTTGCCAACTCGGCTGTTTTTTCGATTTGAGCTCCAGTGTTGCCTTTAGAAAACATAATTAGTTACATTACATAAATAGAACAATAACAAAACAAACAATTCAATTATCTAATTTAGTTGAAAAACAATTTAGCGATTACAATGACATGAGCAAATGTCCTTTAACTATAAAGTCATGCGAAGAATCAAGCTTTGAGCACATTTTGAAACCGGAAGTATAAAACGAGGATGGTTTTTTTAAATCTGAAAAATGAGCTTTGTTCCCTAACTAATAAGCACAGATAAAGACCACTGGTTCGACATGTCCTATCCTTTTAGCCCTATCCCTACTGACCCCGTCGTGCTGAATATGCCTGTAGTGCCTCTAGCGGATAAGGTGGTGTACTACGCAATAGGCACGAAGGGGGGTTGCAGACGAATTTTGTTTTTCTCTTTTTCTGTCTAAGTTCTTTGTTGATGTTTTAAAATCGTCACAAAAATTTTTTCGTTAGAACATCTGCTGATTAAAAATTTTTTGTATGTCATTAACTAATTATTATATTGTCGTTAAGTTTGGAAGTTGGTAGGAAGTAAATGAAGCAAATAAATAAAAAAGAAAAAGTTGCCTAGATTGGGATTTGAACCACGCAACCCGAGATCGGGAGCTAGACTCCTTAACCACTACACCACCAACTGTTGAAGGTCTGAGTAAATAATTCATTTGAGTATTTTTTCTAGGGACGGTTGGCCGAGGGAGGTTGGCCAAACGCAGTATGTAGATAACAAAACGCACAACAGAGGGCAGGACAAGCATATTAGGCCCCCGAAAATCGGAGGAAGGGTAGCAAGTTTGGTGGCGACAGTTGCCCATGTTAAATCTCTTATGGACATGTCGAACCAGTGGTCTTTATCTGTGTAATAAGCATCAATCAATCAATAAATAATCACATAAAACAATTACAACGACACAAAAAGATAAAGACCACGAATGCTGCCATAACGACTAGCAGACGAATCTGTTTGACAGTGGCAATACACTTTTCTGGAGTGTGATTAGGTATCCTTTGTGTAATTTTTTTCAATAATTTCTTCTCGAAATGTTCTTGAAAAGGTAGTGTCTCTTAAACTTGTGAAACTTTTTCTTTTGGAAAACGACAAATAAAAATTTATTTTGTTTTTCAGGTAACACACCTTAAGATTGGCGTCAAGTGCAAAATGTTACAACTTAATCGAGCTTACCGAACTTCAATACCTTTTAAACATGACATAGAGATATACTTCATGTAAAATCTTCATGACTTTAACCTAAAATCAAGTTGCTTCAGCAAATAGGTTTTTTTAAGTTAACCTAACCTATAACTTCATCAGTGTTAATATTTTTCAGGTTTTCTTGGTTTGGATTTTGTCGTTCCAAACTTGGCAAGTGTCACTTGGTGTATCTTTAATGATAAAGTAAATTCTGTTTCACACATTCTTGTTTAAAACATTTTCTTTCTACAGGTTTTTGCATTATTAACTGATATGGTGAGACACAAGTCAGATGAAAGTAAACCTACGAGCTAAAAACTGACTACTGAATATCAAGCAGCAGAGGATGATCGAACACATTTACAAATTAATCAGATTACTTTGACGTTAAGTTTTTGCTTGATTAGGTTGTTATGTAACTATTAATCAAGTGAATTCATTTATGTTCTTCAGTCACTTAACTCTAATCAAATGTTTGTTCCAATGTTATCTTACCTTTTTCTTTTGAAATGCATTATAATTAACAGAACTAACCCGTTTGTCGGCTTCTATAGAAATACACTGCTAGCACTTACATCCTTAACTGCAATCCTTCAGCACAATGCAAATTAGTTTCAGACAATACAAAAGCACGTGTCAAATCAATCTTAATCGAAAAATTTACTAAGTGCTGGTCGACAAGATCAATAATGGATAAGCTTTAAAAAATTTTTAAAGGCACTTAATTCTATTATGAAACAGTTTTCAGATATCTTTAGCATCTAACGTCAGAACTTTTTCTTAAGATTTTCTCCAGCTATAAGTCAGATTACAATTAAAAGTATAGTCTGATTTTCTAAAATTTGCTACTTTAAATATATGTTATAATAAGATAAGACAACTTTCATAATTTGTCTGATTTTATAAGAATAGTGGAAATTTTACCTGTCTGAGCACGTTGTGGCTTTCCCGCTTTTTATTTAACATGTGGCCTTTCTTCAATATCTGCCTTAAAATCTTCAATGAGCATGATTTTAATTGAAGATAAGGCATTACGAAAAATTAGGACGTCTAAACACTAAAAAAACATTTTGAAATCAAAGGAAATTTAAGTAATTTTACCGTCCGAGTCTGACAATTACCTTACCAACGACAAAGAGTTGCTTTCATTAGCTCCACACGACACAATCTAGTAGCACTGACAGCTGCCATCTTTAATTTCCTAAGCAACATTGCCATATCAAGCATTTAGGTTTTGTTTAATATATATTACTTACTTTTTTTTAAAACTAGAAATATTTTACTTATTTTCTTTTAAAAACTAGAAACAAAACCTTTCTTTTGTAACCAAATCATTTGAACGTAATTTTGATAATTTTATTAGTTTTTAAGTTGACCGCTAGATGGCGCCACCAGTCAATTTTCAAAAACGCTGTAAATCATCTCCTTGAGTATATTGAAGGCTGCGGACATCAAAAACTGACTTAAAATGGCCAGGAAAATCGATTTAAAGTATTTTTGATATTAGTTTCTAAATTGACCGCTAGATGGCGCCACCAGTCAAATTTAAAAAACGCGGGCGTTCCTAAACTGCGAAGGCGAAACGCGAAATGCGAAACGCCTAAAATGCGAAACAGCGGTGCGAAACGGACCCAAAATGGTTAGGTTAGGTTAGGTTAAGTTAGGTTAGGTTAGGTTAGGTTAGGTTAGGTTAGGTTTGGTTAGGTTAGATTAGGTTAAAAATAGGCCGTTTCGCACCGCTATTTCGCATTTTAGGCGTTTCGCATTTCGCGTTTCGCCTTCGCAGTTTAGGGACACCCAAAAAAACGCTGGAAATAATCTCCTTGAGTATATTGAAGGCTGCGGACATCAAAAACTGACTTAAAATGGCCAGGGAAATCGATTTAAAGTATTTTTGATATTAGTTTCTAAGTTGACCGCTACATGGCGCCACCAGTCAAATTTAAAAACGCTGGAAATCATCTCCTTGAGTATATTGAAGGCTGGGGACATCAAAAAGTGACTTAAAATGGCCAGGGAAATCGATTTAAAGTATTTTTGATATTTATTTCTAAGTTGACCGCTAGATGGCGCCACCAGTTAAATTTAAAAAACGCTGGAAATCATCTCCTTGAGTATATTGAAGGCTGTGGACATCAAAAAATGACTTAAAATGGCCAGGGAAATCGATTTAAAGTATTTTTGATATTAGTTTCTAAGTTGACCGCTAGATGGCGCCACCAGTCAATTTTCGAAAACGATGTAAATCATCTCCTAGACTATATAGAAGGCTGGGGAATTCAAATAATTACTTAAAATGGCCAGGGAAATCGATTTCAAGTAATTTTGATATTAGTTTCTAAGTTGACCGCTAGTTGGCGCCACCAGTCAATTTTCAAAAACGCTGTAAATCATCTCCTTGAGTATATTGAAGGCTGGGGACATCAAAAAACGACTTAAAATGGCAAGGGAAATCGATTTAAAGTAATTTTGATATTAGTTTCTAAGTCGACCGCTAGATGGCGCCACCAGTCAATTTTCAAAAACGCTATAAATCATCTCCTTGACTATATAAAAGGCTGGGGAATTCAAATAATTACTTAAAATGGCCAGGGAAATGGATTTCAAGTAATTTTGATATTAGTTTCTAAGTTGACCGCTAGATGGCGCCACCAGTCAATTTTCAAAAACGCTATAAATCATCTCCTTGACTATATAAAAGGCTGGGGAATTCAAATAATTACTTAAAATGGCCAGGGAAATCGATTTCAAGTAATTTTGATATTAGTTTCTAAGTTGACCGCTAGATGGCGCCACCAGTCGATTTTCGAAAACGCTCAATTTGTGCTCCCTGAGTATATAAAAGGCTGGGGAATTCAAATAATTACTTAAAATGGCCACGGAAATCGATTTCAAGTAATTTTGATATTTATTTCTAAGTTGACCGCTAGATGGCGCCACCAGTTAAATTAAAAAAAACGCTGGAAATCATCTCCTTGAGTATATTGAAGGCTGCGGACATCAAAAAAATGACTTAAAATGGCCAGGGAAATCGATTTCAAGTAATTTTGATATTAGTTTCTAAGTTGACCGCTAGATGGCGCCACCAGTCAATTTTCAAAAACGCTGTTAATCATCTCCTTGACTATATAGAAGGCTGGGGAATTCAAATAATTACTTAAAATTGCCAGGGAAATCGATTTCAAGTAATTTTGATATTAGTTTCTAAGTTGACCGCTAGACGGCGCCACCAGTCAATTTTCAAAAACGCTGTAAATCATCTCCTTGACTATATAGAAGGCTTGGGAATTCAAATAATTACTTAAAATGGCCAGGGAAATCGATTTCAAGTAATTTTGATATTTATTTCTAAGTTGACCGCTAGATGGCGCCACCAGTCAATTTTCAAAAACGCTCTATTTGTGCTCCCTGAGTATCGGCCGACTTCCGTTTCTTAGTCAGTGTTGCCGACTTCCGTTTCCCCATTTTTTGACAATTTTCACTGTTTTCCAAAAAGTAACCTAACCTCACCTGTTTTTCCACTAAAACTACCACCCAAGTCCATGTTTCACCATTTTTTGACAATTTTCACTGTTTTCCAAAAAGTAACCTAACCTCACCTGTTTTTCCACTAACACTACCACCCAAGTCCATGTTTCCCCATTTTTTGACAATTTTCACTGTTTTCCAAAAAGTAACCTAACCTCACCTGTTTTTTCCACTAACACTACCACCCAAGTCCATGTTTCCCCATTTTTTCCCCATTTTTTGACAATTTTCACTGTTTTCCAAAAAGTAACCTAACCTCACCTGTTTTTTCCACTAACACTACCACCCAAGTCCATGTTTCCCCATTTTTTCCCCATTTTTTGACAATTTTCACTGTTTTCCAAAAAAGACCTAACCTCACCTGTTTTTCCACTAACACTACCACCCAAGTCCATGTTTCCCCATTTTTTGACAATTTTCACTGTTTTCCAAAAAGTAACCTAACCTCACCTGTTTTTCCACTAACACTACCACCCAAGTCCATTTTTTCCCCATTTTTTGACAATTTTCACTGTTTTCCAAAAAGTAACCTAACCTCACCTGTTTTTCCACTAACACTACCACCCAAGTCCATGTTTCCCCATTTTTTCCCCATTTTTTGACAATTTTCACTGTTTTCCAAAAAGTAACCTAACCTCACCTGTTTTTCCACTAACACTTCCACCCAAGTCCATGTTTCCCCATTTTTTGACAATTTTTACTGTTTTCCAAAAAGTAACCTAACCACACCTGTTTTTCCACTAACACTACCACCCAAGTCCATGTTTCCCCATTTTTTCCCCATTTTTTGACAATTTTCACTGTTTTCCAAAAAGTAACCTAACCTCACCTGTTTTTCCACTAACACTTCCACCCAAGTCCATGTTTCCCCATTTTTTGACAATTTTCACTGTTTTCCAAAAAGTAACCTAACCTCACCTGTTTTTCCACTAACACTACCACCCAAGTCCATGTTTCCCCATTTTTTCCCCATTTTTTGACAATTTTCACTGTTTTCCAAAAAGTAACCTAACCTCACCTGTTTTTCCACTAACACTACCACCCAAGTCCATGTTTCCCCATTTTTTCCCCATTTTTTGACAATTTTCACTGTTTTCCAAAAAGTAACCTAACCTCACCTGTTTTCCCACTAACACTACCACCCAAGTCCATGTTTCCCCATTTTTTGACAATTTTCACTGTTTTCCAAAAAGTAACCTAACCTCACCTGTTTTTTCCACTAACACTACCACCCAAGTCCATGTTTCCCCATTTTTTCCCCATTTTTTGACAATTTTCACTGTTTTCCAAAAGTAACCTAACCTCACCTGTTTTTCCACTAACACTACCACCCAAGTCCATGTTTCCCCATTATTTGACAATTTTCACTGTTTTCCAAAAAGTAACCTAGCCTCACCTGTTTTTCCACTAACACTACCACCCAAGTCCATGTTTCCCCATTTTTTCCCCATTTTTTGACAATTTTCACTGTTTTCCAAAAAAGACCTAACCTCACCTGTTTTTCCACTAACACTACCACCCAAGTCCATGTTTCCCCATTTTTTGACAATTTTCACTGTTTTCCAAAAAGTAACCTAACCTCACCTGTTTTTCCACTAACACTACCACCCAAGTCCATTTTTTCCCCATTTTTTGACAATTTTCACTGTTTTCCAAAAAGTAACCTAACCTCACCTGTTTTTCCACTAACACTACCACCCAAGTCCATGTTTCCCCATTTTTTCCCCATTTTTTGACAATTTTCACTGTTTTCCAAAAAGTAACCTAACCTCACCTGTTTTTCCACTAACACTTCCACCCAAGTCCATGTTTCCCCATTTTTTGACAATTTTTACTGTTTTCCAAAAAGTAACCTAACCTCACCTGTTTTTCCACTAACACTACCACCCAAGTCCATGTTTCCCCATTTTTTTCCCCATTTTTTGACAATTTTCA
Organism: Daphnia galeata; assembly: GCA_030770115.1. Taxonomy (NCBI): domain Eukaryota; kingdom Metazoa; phylum Arthropoda; class Branchiopoda; order Diplostraca; family Daphniidae; genus Daphnia; species Daphnia galeata. The sequence continues at coordinate 64,141 of JAUANT010000168.1, read as the reverse complement.
CTGTTTTCCAAAAAGTAACCTAACCTCACCTGTTTTTCCACTAACACTACCACCCAAGTCCATGTTTCCCCATTTTTTCCCCATTTTTTGACAATTTTCACTGTTTTCCAAAAAGTAACCTAACCTCACCTGTTTTTTCCACTAACACTACCACCCAAGTCCATGTTTCCCCATTTTTTGACAATTTTCACTGTTTTCCAAAAAGTAACCTAACCTCACCTGTTTTTCCACTAACACTACCACCCAAGTCCATGTTTCCCCATTTTTTGACAATTTTCACTGTTTTCCAAAAAGTAACCTAACCTCACCTGTTTTTCCACTAACACTACCACCCAAGTCCATGTTTCCCCATTTTTTCCCCATTTTTTGACAATTTTCACTGTTTTCCAAAAAGTAACCTAACCTCACCTGTTTTTTCCACTAACACTACCACCCAAGTCCATGTTTCCCCATTTTTTCCCCATTTTTTGACAATTTTCACTGTTTTCCAAAAAGTAACCTAACCTCACCTGTTTTTCCACTAACACTACCACCCAAGTCCATGTTTCCCCATTATTTGACAATTTTCACTGTTTTTAGGGGGGCAATGAACAATGATGCTACCTAGTGTTCGGCCGGTTGGCGGGAACACGGCGAGGCTGGGGATGGGGTGCAGTGTGGTAATCCTTTTCCAATGAAACAAAAAATAATAAACAAAGTGATGGAATAGAGATTTACCTTAAGTGCTGCGTTTTTTAAGACTTTCCGGAGTCGACCTGCTGGTCTCAAAGAGTCTTGCGAATGATTTGAACTACGGACGCGTCGAGCTTTTATAGGGCTCTGTAGCAGCGGTGGCGTCTCTGTTCGGCGGGCTTTTCGTTGTTCCCGAGGGGCGGGATGGCCCTGAAAAGGTTGTTTGTTGTCTGGTTTGTCTCGCGGTAGCCGGAGGGCTAGTCTGGAGGTCAAAGCATGTGTTATAGATTCCAAGGCCCGGGGGTGGGTCTGGTTTGCGTCCTTATCGGTTTTGGTTGGTCGGTGGGTGGCGCCATCTAGTGGTCGTTCTTGGAACTAGTTGCTGGGAGTTGTCCCGCGGGGGACCCGGGTTGGTAGGTGGCGCCATCTAGCGGTCACTTTCCAAATTATTTGCCGGGAGTTTTCGTGTGGCCGATTTTGGGTCGGTAGGTGGTGCCATCTAGCGGTCATTTTTTGAACTATTTCCTGGGCGTGATGGCCCGGGTTCGATTCCGAGTTTTTTTGAAAAATTTGGAGCGCCCTCTGGTGGTTCACTTTTTTTGTTCGGAAAACAAAAAATAAAATAAATAAAAATTATGGTCCTAAAGTGTGATAGATATTCGAGTTGTAGCTTTGTATCAGCTCATGGACTAATGGTTATAGTCTCTGCCTGGCGTTCAGGCTTTCCGGGTTCAATCCCCGGTTCGGGCAAAAATCAAAAATAGGCTAAATGTGTAGCTCTTTGAATTCTCTATCAAACCAAAAGGGTGAGGCCCTAGAATAACCTCAAATATAGAAGTTGTGTCAAATGTCCCAGTGGCTCAGTGGTAGCAATGCACCCTCACGTAATAAGTTCTTACGATGGAGGGGGTCCGAGTTCGAATCTCGTATCTGACATTACATCATATGAGTTCTGTGGCACGGAGTTGGTTGCGTATACTTGAACCTGCACATACTGCAGACAGGTGTCCGACGATCACTCCACAATAACCCGGGAGGAGGAGACCTGCCATGACGATGGGGCGAGGTTGTTACGTAGATCCATGAGACGCTCAGACGTCGTAATGGTTAGTAACTGCCGAAGCCGAACCCTGTCGAAGTGGTAGGATCCGATTCCCCGAAGTCTGGACTCTAGTCAGGCGTGATAAAGCTTTCGGCAGGCTTGAATTACGTTCTGGTGAAAGGTTCGGACTGGAGTGGTTCCGGTGTCACCCACACCTAGGCAGTGCCTAAACACCGGGGAGGTTCCTCACGGGGCCGAGCACTACGAGTGAGTGTGTGTGTTATCCTTCCCCTGGCGACGATGGCTCCTCTGTCACTGTCAGGGCCCAATGGTGGGTCCTTCCTTGGGTGCTTCGGCCCCTCAGTTCGATGGTATAGCCTAGCCTTTTGTAAAATTTTCTAAGTTTTTCGGGTTTAGGGTGAATCCGCCCTAGTGGTCCCAATGGTCGTAGTATGATTATGTCTCAGTTGGTAGGGTGGTTAGAGGGTCTCCTCGCCACTCGAGCGTGTCGGGTTCGATCCCGTACGTATGACACTCCAAAGGAATTAAGGCGAATGCCCCCCTTGGTCCATGTAGGTTATCCGGAGCAGCGCAGTCACTTGTGGCGCGTGTTGTGCATGGAGCTTACTCGGTAGGTTGATCCGGAGCAGCACAGTCACTTGTGGCGCGTGTTGTGCAAGGCGCCTTAGGATCTTTGGGGGCAGTGATGTGTAAGGTGCTCATAGGTCCTGGCCAGGCCTGTGGGTTACCGGAGCAGCATAGCTTTCCGTGTGTCCGGTCGAGCACCCCACTGACGGCGGGTGGGGAGTCCTGTTGAGTTCCTTTTTGCTAAAGTTGGTGATATGGCGTGTTCCGCCTGTTGGGTTAGGTAAACTAGGTGGGTAAATTGTTTTGGGTTGTTCAGCTAGTGGGATGGTGGCTAAGGCGCCACGCTGCCATTCGGTTGTGTAGGGTTCGATCCCGGCAAGGAGGAGGTGCTCCAATGGGTGCGTACCCAGGCGTGGTTGGAGGGGGCAAAGCACCTCTCAGGCGCTCATGGGCCCGTGGGTGTCCTGTGGGGGTCGCCGCTCAGGTATCGCCAAAACCGATGCTTCACCTTCAATGGTGGTGGTGTCCAGCTGAGTCCCCTTTTAGCTCAAGTCCGGTGGTATGGCGTGTTCCGCCTATCAGGTTAGGTAGACCGGGCAGGTAATGTTTGAAAAATTGTCTTATTCTGTGTGTCTGATGGTTTCCTTTGCTTTCTAGTTGGTTTGCTTCGGCGTGCTTCGGCGTAAGCCGATTGGTGGTGGACGAGGGCGTCGGCTCGTTTATGCGATCCCATTGCCCGACAAAGGTGGCGTTTAGGCACGGACTTGAACAATGTGCGGCATGAACAGTGGTCCCCTGGGTACTCTGACTCGGACGATGTCCGACGGTTATCTCCAAAAACTCGGCTCTCAGACTCGGAAATAATCCAACGGTGGCTCTGTTAGTGAATGGGTCCCCCCTGGACCTGCGGGCATTGAAGCCGTCGGTGCCTAAGGCTACCTGTCGCACCATTGCAATGGTCTCTGCGATGGTGAGAGTGTGGGTTTAAGCCTCCGTTTCTGGCTATAGGCCCGGTTTGAGCTGCAGAACGTTGGCTGTGGTTCCCTACGGTGCCGGCAGGATTTGCCAGATGGTGTAGAAACTGATTCCGGTTTCCGCGAGTGGGGGTGGTGCCGCATGGGCAAATTCCCTGCTGGCAGGAGTGAAAGGTGGCCATGTTGGCATAGAATCGTTGGCGGGAGCTTCGCTCGACCGATTTTCTCTACTCCGATGAGTGAGTGGTGGCCATTTAGGCATAGAATGAGGAAAGGGTATATAACCGAGCAGTGCTCTGTTTGCCCCATTCCGGAGTCGGGAGCGTTTGCTCTACCGTGTTATTAATGTTGTGTCTTGAAGGAGGTCCTTGAATTCCTGGAAGATGGCTACAAGAACCCCATGAGGAGGAGCTGGGCTCGACTCGTGTGGGGGATTTTGGGGAGGCTTGAAGGGATGACGGCGTGTAGTCCAATGAAGGGGTGGCGACGTCCGGGATGTAATGATGAGGGGGTGGTTTGGTCTCTCCTGATGCTGCAACTCCAAGTTTGTGCTGGACTCCAGGTCCAGCTAAGGTGCTGGGCTGCGTTTTCTACTGGGGCTGCAATGGTCCAGTAGAGAAGCTCTCGCCGGGCGGTTTTGTTCGTGTGGAGAAAACGGTAGAGTATTTAGGGGGGCAATGAACAATGATGCTACCTAGTGTTCGGCCGGTTGGCGGGAACACGGCGAGGCTGGGGATGGGGTGCAGTGTGGTAATCCTTTTCCAATGAAACAAAAAATAATAAACAAAGTGATGGAATAGAGATTTACCTTAAGTGCTGCGTTTTTTAAGACTTTCCGGAGTCGACCTGCTGGTCTCAAAGAGTCTTGCGAATGATTTGAACTACGGACGCGTCGAGCTTTTATAGGGCTCTGTAGCAGCGGTGGCGTCTCTGTTCGGCGGGCTTTTCGTTGTTCCCGAGGGGCGGGATGGCCCTGAAAAGGTTGTTTGTTGTCTGGTTTGTCTCGCGGTAGCCGGAGGGCTAGTCTGGAGGTCAAAGCATGTGTTATAGATTCCAAGGCCCGGGGGTGGGTCTGGTTTGCGTCCTTATCGGTTTTGGTTGGTCGGTGGGTGGCGCCATCTAGTGGTCGTTCTTGGAACTAGTTGCTGGGAGTTGTCCCGCGGGGGACCCGGGTTGGTAGGTGGCGCCATCTAGCGGTCACTTTCCAAATTATTTGCCGGGAGTTTTCGTGTGGCCGATTTTGGGTCGGTAGGTGGTGCCATCTAGCGGTCATTTTTTGAACTATTTCCTGGGCGTGATGGCCCGGGTTCGATTCCGAGTTTTTTTGAAAAATTTGGAGCGCCCTCTGGTGGTTCACTTTTTTTGTTCGGAAAACAAAAAATAAAATAAATAAAAATTATGGTCCTAAAGTGTGATAGATATTCGAGTTGTAGCTTTGTATCAGCTCATGGACTAATGGTTATAGTCTCTGCCTGGCGTTCAGGCTTTCCGGGTTCAATCCCCGGTTCGGGCAAAAATCAAAAATAGGCTAAATGTGTAGCTCTTTGAATTCTCTATCAAACCAAAAGGGTGAGGCCCTAGAATAACCTCAAATATAGAAGTTGTGTCAAATGTCCCAGTGGCTCAGTGGTAGCAATGCACCCTCACGTAATAAGTTCTTACGATGGAGGGGGTCCGAGTTCGAATCTCGTATCTGACATTACATCATATGAGTTCTGTGGCACGGAGTTGGTTGCGTATACTTGAACCTGCACATACTGCAGACAGGTGTCCGACGATCACTCCACAATAACCCGGGAGGAGGAGACCTGCCATGACGATGGGGCGAGGTTGTTACGTAGATCCATGAGACGCTCAGACGTCGTAATGGTTAGTAACTGCCGAAGCCGAACCCTGTCGAAGTGGTAGGATCCGATTCCCCGAAGTCTGGACTCTAGTCAGGCGTGATAAAGCTTTCGGCAGGCTTGAATTACGTTCTGGTGAAAGGTTCGGACTGGAGTGGTTCCGGTGTCACCCACACCTAGGCAGTGCCTAAACACCGGGGAGGTTCCTCACGGGGCCGAGCACTACGAGTGAGTGTGTGTGTTATCCTTCCCCTGGCGACGATGGCTCCTCTGTCACTGTCAGGGCCCAATGGTGGGTCCTTCCTTGGGTGCTTCGGCCCCTCAGTTCGATGGTATAGCCTAGCCTTTTGTAAAATTTTCTAAGTTTTTCGGGTTTAGGGTGAATCCGCCCTAGTGGTCCCAATGGTCGTAGTATGATTATGTCTCAGTTGGTAGGGTGGTTAGAGGGTCTCCTCGCCACTCGAGCGTGTCGGGTTCGATCCCGTACGTATGACACTCCAAAGGAATTAAGGCGAATGCCCCCCTTGGTCCATGTAGGTTATCCGGAGCAGCGCAGTCACTTGTGGCGCGTGTTGTGCATGGAGCTTACTCGGTAGGTTGATCCGGAGCAGCACAGTCACTTGTGGCGCGTGTTGTGCAAGGCGCCTTAGGATCTTTGGGGGCAGTGATGTGTAAGGTGCTCATAGGTCCTGGCCAGGCCTGTGGGTTACCGGAGCAGCATAGCTTTCCGTGTGTCCGGTCGAGCACCCCACTGACGGCGGGTGGGGAGTCCTGTTGAGTTCCTTTTTGCTAAAGTTGGTGATATGGCGTGTTCCGCCTGTTGGGTTAGGTAAACTAGGTGGGTAAATTGTTTTGGGTTGTTCAGCTAGTGGGATGGTGGCTAAGGCGCCACGCTGCCATTCGGTTGTGTAGGGTTCGATCCCGGCAAGGAGGAGGTGCTCCAATGGGTGCGTACCCAGGCGTGGTTGGAGGGGGCAAAGCACCTCTCAGGCGCTCATGGGCCCGTGGGTGTCCTGTGGGGGTCGCCGCTCAGGTATCGCCAAAACCGATGCTTCACCTTCAATGGTGGTGGTGTCCAGCTGAGTCCCTTTTAGCTCAAGTCCGGTGGTATGGCGTGTTCCGCCTATCAGGTTAGGTAGACCGGGCAGGTAATGTTTGAAAAATTGTCTTATTCTGTGTGTCTGATGGTTTCCTTTGCTTTCTAGTTGGTTTGCTTCGGCGTGCTTCGGCGTAAGCCGATTGGTGGTGGACGAGGGCGTCGGCTCGTTTATGCGATCCCATTGCCCGACAAAGGTGGCGTTTAGGCACGGACTTGAACAATGTGCGGCATGAACAGTGGTCCCCTGGGTACTCTGACTCGGACGATGTCCGACGGTTATCTCCAAAAACTCGGCTCTCAGACTCGGAAATAATCCAACGGTGGCTCTGTTAGTGAATGGGTCCCCCCTGGACCTGCGGGCATTGAAGCCGTCGGTGCCTAAGGCTACCTGTCGCACCATTGCAATGGTCTCTGCGATGGTGAGAGTGTGGGTTTAAGCCTCCGTTTCTGGCTATAGGCCCGGTTTGAGCTGCAGAACGTTGGCTGTGGTTCCCTACGGTGCCGGCAGGATTTGCCAGATGGTGTAGAAACTGATTCCGGTTTCCGCGAGTGGGGGTGGTGCCGCATGGGCAAATTCCCTGCTGGCAGGAGTGAAAGGTGGCCATGTTGGCATAGAATCGTTGGCGGGAGCTTCGCTCGACCGATTTTCTCTACTCCGATGAGTGAGTGGTGGCCATTTAGGCATAGAATGAGGAAAGGGTATATAACCGAGCAGTGCTCTGTTTGCCCCATTCCGGAGTCGGGAGCGTTTGCTCTACCGTGTTATTAATGTTGTGTCTTGAAGGAGGTCCTTGAATTCCTGGAAGATGGCTACAAGAACCCCATGAGGAGGAGCTGGGCTCGACTCGTGTGGGGGATTTTGGGGAGGCTTGAAGGGATGACGGCGTGTAGTCCAATGAAGGGGTGGCGACGTCCGGGATGTAATGATGAGGGGGTGGTTTGGTCTCTCCTGATGCTGCAACTCCAAGTTTGTGCTGGACTCCAGGTCCAGCTAAGGTGCTGGGCTGCGTTTTCTACTGGGGCTGCAATGGTCCAGTAGAGAAGCTCTCGCCGGGCGGTTTTGTTCGTGTGGAGAAACGGTAGAGTATTTAGGGGGGCAATGAACAATGATGCTACCTAGTGTTCGGCCGGTTGGCGGGAACACGGCGAGGCTGGGGATGGGGTGCAGTGTGGTAATCCTTTTCCAATGAAACAAAAAATAATAAACAAAGTGATGGAATAGAGATTTACCTTAAGTGCTGCGTTTTTTAAGACTTTCCGGAGTCGACCTGCTGGTCTCAAAGAGTCTTGCGAATGATTTGAACTACGGACGCGTCGAGCTTTTATAGGGCTCTGTAGCAGCGGTGGCGTCTCTGTTCGGCGGGCTTTTCGTTGTTCCCGAGGGGCGGGATGGCCCTGAAAAGGTTGTTTGTTGTCTGGTTTGTCTCGCGGTAGCCGGAGGGCTAGTCTGGAGGTCAAAGCATGTGTTATAGATTCCAAGGCCCGGGGGTGGGTCTGGTTTGCGTCCTTATCGGTTTTGGTTGGTCGGTGGGTGGCGCCATCTAGTGGTCGTTCTTGGAACTAGTTGCTGGGAGTTGTCCCGCGGGGGACCCGGTAGAGTATTTAGGGGGGCAATGAACAATGATGCTACCTAGTGTTCGGCCGGTTGGCGGGAACACGGCGAGGCTGGGGATGGGGTGCAGTGTGGTAATCCTTTTCCAATGAAACAAAAAATAATAAACAAAGTGATGGAATAGAGATTTACCTTAAGTGCTGCGTTTTTTAAGACTTTCCGGAGTCGACCTGCTGGTCTCAAAGAGTCTTGCGAATGATTTGAACTACGGACGCGTCGAGCTTTTATAGGGCTCTGTAGCAGCGGTGGCGTCTCTGTTCGGCGGGCTTTTCGTTGTTCCCGAGGGGCGGGATGGCCCTGAAAAGGTTGTTTGTTGTCTGGTTTGTCTCGCGGTAGCCGGAGGGCTAGTCTGGAGGTCAAAGCATGTGTTATAGATTCCAAGGCCCGGGGGTGGGTCTGGTTTGCGTCCTTATCGGTTTTGGTTGGTCGGTGGGTGGCGCCATCTAGTGGTCGTTCTTGGAACTAGTTGCTGGGAGTTGTCCCGCGGGGGACCCGGGTTGGTAGGTGGCGCCATCTAGCGGTCACTTTCCAAATTATTTGCCGGGAGTTTTCGTGTGGCCGATTTTGGGTCGGTAGGTGGTGCCATCTAGCGGTCATTTTTTGAACTATTTCCTGGGCGTGATGGCCCGGGTTCGATTCCGAGTTTTTTTGAAAAATTTGGAGCGCCCTCTGGTGGTTCACTTTTTTTGTTCGGAAAACAAAAAATAAAATAAATAAAAATTATGGTCCTAAAGTGTGATAGATATTCGAGTTGTAGCTTTGTATCAGCTCATGGACTAATGGTTATAGTCTCTGCCTGGCGTTCAGGCTTTCCGGGTTCAATCCCCGGTTCGGGCAAAAATCAAAAATAGGCTAAATGTGTAGCTCTTTGAATTCTCTATCAAACCAAAAGGGTGAGGCCCTAGAATAACCTCAAATATAGAAGTTGTGTCAAATGTCCCAGTGGCTCAGTGGTAGCAATGCACCCTCACGTAATAAGTTCTTACGATGGAGGGGGTCCGAGTTCGAATCTCGTATCTGACATTACATCATATGAGTTCTGTGGCACGGAGTTGGTTGCGTATACTTGAACCTGCACATACTGCAGACAGGTGTCCGACGATCACTCCACAATAACCCGGGAGGAGGAGACCTGCCATGACGATGGGGCGAGGTTGTTACGTAGATCCATGAGACGCTCAGACGTCGTAATGGTTAGTAACTGCCGAAGCCGAACCCTGTCGAAGTGGTAGGATCCGATTCCCCGAAGTCTGGACTCTAGTCAGGCGTGATAAAGCTTTCGGCAGGCTTGAATTACGTTCTGGTGAAAGGTTCGGACTGGAGTGGTTCCGGTGTCACCCACACCTAGGCAGTGCCTAAACACCGGGGAGGTTCCTCACGGGGCCGAGCACTACGAGTGAGTGTGTGTGTTATCCTTCCCCTGGCGACGATGGCTCCTCTGTCACTGTCAGGGCCCAATGGTGGGTCCTTCCTTGGGTGCTTCGGCCCCTCAGTTCGATGGTATAGCCTAGCCTTTTGTAAAATTTTCTAAGTTTTTCGGGTTTAGGGTGAATCCGCCCTAGTGGTCCCAATGGTCGTAGTATGATTATGTCTCAGTTGGTAGGGTGGTTAGAGGGTCTCCTCGCCACTCGAGCGTGTCGGGTTCGATCCCGTACGTATGACACTCCAAAGGAATTAAGGCGAATGCCCCCCTTGGTCCATGTAGGTTATCCGGAGCAGCGCAGTCACTTGTGGCGCGTGTTGTGCATGGAGCTTACTCGGTAGGTTGATCCGGAGCAGCACAGTCACTTGTGGCGCGTGTTGTGCAAGGCGCCTTAGGATCTTTGGGGGCAGTGATGTGTAAGGTGCTCATAGGTCCTGGCCAGGCCTGTGGGTTACCGGAGCAGCATAGCTTTCCGTGTGTCCGGTCGAGCACCCCACTGACGGCGGGTGGGGAGTCCTGTTGAGTTCCTTTTGCTAAAGTTGGTGATATGGCGTGTTCCGCCTGTTGGGTTAGGTAAACTAGGTGGGTAAATTGTTTTGGGTTGTTCAGCTAGTGGGATGGTGGCTAAGGCGCCACGCTGCCATTCGGTTGTGTAGGGTTCGATCCCGGCAAGGAGGAGGTGCTCCAATGGGTGCGTACCCAGGCGTGGTTGGAGGGGGCAAAGCACCTCTCAGGCGCTCATGGGCCCGTGGGTGTCCTGTGGGGGTCGCCGCTCAGGTATCGCCAAAACCGATGCTTCACCTTCAATGGTGGTGGTGTCCAGCTGAGTCCCTTTTAGCTCAAGTCCGGTGGTATGGCGTGTTCCGCCTATCAGGTTAGGTAGACCGGGCAGGTAATGTTTGAAAAATTGTCTTATTCTGTGTGTCTGATGGTTTCCTTTGCTTTCTAGTTGGTTTGCTTCGGCGTGCTTCGGCGTAAGCCGATTGGTGGTGGACGAGGGCGTCGGCTCGTTTATGCGATCCCATTGCCCGACAAAGGTGGCGTTTAGGCACGGACTTGAACAATGTGCGGCATGAACAGTGGTCCCCTGGGTACTCTGACTCGGACGATGTCCGACGGTTATCTCCAAAAACTCGGCTCTCAGACTCGGAAATAATCCAACGGTGGCTCTGTTAGTGAATGGGTCCCCCCTGGACCTGCGGGCATTGAAGCCGTCGGTGCCTAAGGCTACCTGTCGCACCATTGCAATGGTCTCTGCGATGGTGAGAGTGTGGGTTTAAGCCTCCGTTTCTGGCTATAGGCCCGGTTTGAGCTGCAGAACGTTGGCTGTGGTTCCCTACGGTGCCGGCAGGATTTGCCAGATGGTGTAGAAACTGATTCCGGTTTCCGCGAGTGGGGGTGGTGCCGCATGGGCAAATTCCCTGCTGGCAGGAGTGAAAGGTGGCCATGTTGGCATAGAATCGTTGGCGGGAGCTTCGCTCGACCGATTTTCTCTACTCCGATGAGTGAGTGGTGGCCATTTAGGCATAGAATGAGGAAAGGGTATATAACCGAGCAGTGCTCTGTTTGCCCCATTCCGGAGTCGGGAGCGTTTGCTCTACCGTGTTATTAATGTTGTGTCTTGAAGGAGGTCCTTGAATTCCTGGAAGATGGCTACAAGAACCCCATGAGGAGGAGCTGGGCTCGACTCGTGTGGGGGATTTTGGGGAGGCTTGAAGGGATGACGGCGTGTAGTCCAATGAAGGGGTGGCGACGTCCGGGATGTAATGATGAGGGGGTGGTTTGGTCTCTCCTGATGCTGCAACTCCAAGTTTGTGCTGGACTCCAGGTCCAGCTAAGGTGCTGGGCTGCGTTTTCTACTGGGGCTGCAATGGTCCAGTAGAGAAGCTCTCGCCGGGCGGTTTTGTTCGTGTGGAGAAACGGTAGAGTATTTAGGGGGGCAATGAACAATGATGCTACCTAGTGTTCGGCCGGTTGGCGGGAACACGGCGAGGCTGGGGATGGGGTGCAGTGTGGTAATCCTTTTCCAATGAAACAAAAAATAATAAACAAAGTGATGGAATAGAGATTTACCTTAAGTGCTGCGTTTTTTAAGACTTTCCGGAGTCGACCTGCTGGTCTCAAAGAGTCTTGCGAATGATTTGAACTACGGACGCGTCGAGCTTTTATAGGGCTCTGTAGCAGCGGTGGCGTCTCTGTTCGGCGGGCTTTTCGTTGTTCCCGAGGGGCGGGATGGCCCTGAAAAGGTTGTTTGTTGTCTGGTTTGTCTCGCGGTAGCCGGAGGGCTAGTCTGGAGGTCAAAGCATGTGTTATAGATTCCAAGGCCCGGGGGTGGGTCTGGTTTGCGTCCTTATCGGTTTTGGTTGGTCGGTGGGTGGCGCCATCTAGTGGTCGTTCTTGGAACTAGTTGCTGGGAGTTGTCCCGCGGGGGACCCGGGTTGGTAGGTGGCGCCATCTAGCGGTCACTTTCCAAATTATTTGCCGGGAGTTTTCGTGTGGCCGATTTTGGGTCGGTAGGTGGTGCCATCTAGCGGTCATTTTTTGAACTATTTCCTGGGCGTGATGGCCCGGGTTCGATTCCGAGTTTTTTTGAAAAATTTGGAGCGCCCTCTGGTGGTTCACTTTTTTTGTTCGGAAAACAAAAAATAAAATAAATAAAAATTATGGTCCTAAAGTGTGATAGATATTCGAGTTGTAGCTTTGTATCAGCTCATGGACTAATGGTTATAGTCTCTGCCTGGCGTTCAGGCTTTCCGGGTTCAATCCCCGGTTCGGGCAAAAATCAAAAATAGGCTAAATGTGTAGCTCTTTGAATTCTCTATCAAACCAAAAGGGTGAGGGCCCTAGAATAACCTCAAATATAGAAGTTGTGTCAAATGTCCCAGTGGCTCAGTGGTAGCAATGCACCCTCACGTAATAAGTTCTTACGATGGAGGGGGTCCGAGTTCGAATCTCGTATCTGACATTACATCATATGAGTTCTGTGGCACGGAGTTGGTTGCGTATACTTGAACCTGCACATACTGCAGACAGGTGTCCGACGATCACTCCACAATAACCCGGGAGGAGGAGACCTGCCATGACGATGGGGCGAGGTTGTTACGTAGATCCATGAGACGCTCAGACGTCGTAATGGTTAGTAACTGCCGAAGCCGAACCCTGTCGAAGTGGTAGGATCCGATTCCCCGAAGTCTGGACTCTAGTCAGGCGTGATAAAGCTTTCGGCAGGCTTGAATTACGTTCTGGTGAAAGGTTCGGACTGGAGTGGTTCCGGTGTCACCCACACCTAGGCAGTGCCTAAACACCGGGGAGGTTCCTCACGGGGCCGAGCACTACGAGTGAGTGTGTGTGTTATCCTTCCCCTGGCGACGATGGCTCCTCTGTCACTGTCAGGGCCCAATGGTGGGTCCTTCCTTGGGTGCTTCGGCCCCTCAGTTCGATGGTATAGCCTAGCCTTTTGTAAAATTTTCTAAGTTTTTCGGGTTTAGGGTGAATCCGCCCTAGTGGTCCCAATGGTCGTAGTATGATTATGTCTCAGTTGGTAGGGTGGTTAGAGGGTCTCCTCGCCACTCGAGCGTGTCGGGTTCGATCCCGTACGTATGACACTCCAAAGGAATTAAGGCGAATGCCCCCCTTGGTCCATGTAGGTTATCCGGAGCAGCGCAGTCACTTGTGGCGCGTGTTGTGCATGGAGCTTACTCGGTAGGTTGATCCGGAGCAGCACAGTCACTTGTGGCGCGTGTTGTGCAAGGCGCCTTAGGATCTTTGGGGGCAGTGATGTGTAAGGTGCTCATAGGTCCTGGCCAGGCCTGTGGGTTACCGGAGCAGCATAGCTTTCCGTGTGTCCGGTCGAGCACCCCACTGACGGCGGGTGGGGAGTCCTGTTGAGTTCCTTTTTGCTAAAGTTGGTGATATGGCGTGTTCCGCCTGTTGGGTTAGGTAAACTAGGTGGGTAAATTGTTTTGGGTTGTTCAGCTAGTGGGATGGTGGCTAAGGCGCCACGCTGCCATTCGGTTGTGTAGGGTTCGATCCCGGCAAGGAGGAGGTGCTCCAATGGGTGCGTACCCAGGCGTGGTTGGAGGGGGCAAAGCACCTCTCAGGCGCTCATGGGCCCGTGGGTGTCCTGTGGGGGTCGCCGCTCAGGTATCGCCAAAACCGATGCTTCACCTTCAATGGTGGTGGTGTCCAGCTGAGTCCCTTTTAGCTCAAGTCCGGTGGTATGGCGTGTTCCGCCTATCAGGTTAGGTAGACCGGGCAGGTAATGTTTGAAAAATTGTCTTATTCTGTGTGTCTGATGGTTTCCTTTGCTTTCTAGTTGGTTTGCTTCGGCGTGCTTCGGCGTAAGCCGATTGGTGGTGGACGAGGGCGTCGGCTCGTTTATGCGATCCCATTGCCCGACAAAGGTGGCGTTTAGGCACGGACTTGAACAATGTGCGGCATGAACAGTGGTCCCCTGGGTACTCTGACTCGGACGATGTCCGACGGTTATCTCCAAAAACTCGGCTCTCAGACTCGGAAATAATCCAACGGTGGCTCTGTTAGTGAATGGGTCCCCCCTGGACCTGCGGGCATTGAAGCCGTCGGTGCCTAAGGCTACCTGTCGCACCATTGCAATGGTCTCTGCGATGGTGAGAGTGTGGGTTTAAGCCTCCGTTTCTGGCTATAGGCCCGGTTTGAGCTGCAGAACGTTGGCTGTGGTTCCCTACGGTGCCGGCAGGATTTGCCAGATGGTGTAGAAACTGATTCCGGTTTCCGCGAGTGGGGGGTGGTGCCGCATGGGCAAATTCCCTGCTGGCAGGAGTGAAAGGTGGCCATGTTGGCATAGAATCGTTGGCGGGAGCTTCGCTCGACCGATTTTCTCTACTCCGATGAGTGAGTGGTGGCCATTTAGGCATAGAATGAGGAAAGGGTATATAACCGAGCAGTGCTCTGTTTGCCCCATTCCGGAGTCGGGAGCGTTTGCTCTACCGTGTTATTAATGTTGTGTCTTGAAGGAGGTCCTTGAATTCCTGGAAGATGGCTACAAGAACCCCATGAGGAGGAGCTGGGCTCGACTCGTGTGGGGGATTTTGGGGAGGCTTGAAGGGATGACGGCGTGTAGTCCAATGAAGGGGTGGCGACGTCCGGGATGTAATGATGAGGGGGTGGTTTGGTCTCTCCTGATGCTGCAACTCCAAGTTTGTGCTGGACTCCAGGTCCAGCTAAGGTGCTGGGCTGCGTTTTCTACTGGGGCTGCAATGGTCCAGTAGAGAAGCTCTCGCCGGGCGGTTTTGTTCGTGTGGAGAAACGGTAGAGTATTTAGGGGGGCAATGAACAATGATGCTACCTAGTGTTCGGCCGGTTGGCGGGAACACGGCGAGGCTGGGGATGGGGTGCAGTGTGGTAATCCTTTTCCAATGAAACAAAAAATAATAAACAAAGTGATGGAATAGAGATTTACCTTAAGTGCTGCGTTTTTTAAGACTTTCCGGAGTCGACCTGCTGGTCTCAAAGAGTCTTGCGAATGATTTGAACTACGGACGCGTCGAGCTTTTATAGGGCTCTGTAGCAGCGGTGGCGTCTCTGTTCGGCGGGCTTTTCGTTGTTCCCGAGGGGCGGGATGGCCCTGAAAAGGTTGTTTGTTGTCTGGTTTGTCTCGCGGTAGCCGGAGGGCTAGTCTGGAGGTCAAAGCATGTGTTATAGATTCCAAGGCCCGGGGGTGGGTCTGGTTTGCGTCCTTATCGGTTTTGGTTGGTCGGTGGGTGGCGCCATCTAGTGGTCGTTCTTGGAACTAGTTGCTGGGAGTTGTCCCGCGGGGGACCCGGGTTGGTAGGTGGCGCCATCTAGCGGTCACTTTCCAAATTATTTGCCGGGAGTTTTCGTGTGGCCGATTTTGGGTCGGTAGGTGGTGCCATCTAGCGGTCATTTTTTGAACTATTTCCTGGGCGTGATGGCCCGGGTTCGATTCCGAGTTTTTTTGAAAAATTTGGAGCGCCCTCTGGTGGTTCACTTTTTTTGTTCGGAAAACAAAAAATAAAATAAATAAAAATTATGGTCCTAAAGTGTGATAGATATTCGAGTTGTAGCTTTGTATCAGCTCATGGACTAATGGTTATAGTCTCTGCCTGGCGTTCAGGCTTTCCGGGTTCAATCCCCGGTTCGGGCAAAAATCAAAAATAGGCTAAATGTGTAGCTCTTTGAATTCTCTATCAAACCAAAAGGGTGAGGCCCTAGAATAACCTCAAATATAGAAGTTGTGTCAAATGTCCCAGTGGCTCAGTGGTAGCAATGCACCCTCACGTAATAAGTTCTTACGATGGAGGGGGTCCGAGTTCGAATCTCGTATCTGACATTACATCATATGAGTTCTGTGGCACGGAGTTGGTTGCGTATACTTGAACCTGCACATACTGCAGACAGGTGTCCGACGATCACTCCACAATAACCCGGGAGGAGGAGACCTGCCATGACGATGGGGCGAGGTTGTTACGTAGATCCATGAGACGCTCAGACGTCGTAATGGTTAGTAACTGCCGAAGCCGAACCCTGTCGAAGTGGTAGGATCCGATTCCCCGAAGTCTGGACTCTAGTCAGGCGTGATAAAGCTTTCGGCAGGCTTGAATTACGTTCTGGTGAAAGGTTCGGACTGGAGTGGTTCCGGTGTCACCCACACCTAGGCAGTGCCTAAACACCGGGGAGGTTCCTCACGGGGCCGAGCACTACGAGTGAGTGTGTGTGTTATCCTTCCCCTGGCGACGATGGCTCCTCTGTCACTGTCAGGGCCCAATGGTGGGTCCTTCCTTGGGTGCTTCGGCCCCTCAGTTCGATGGTATAGCCTAGCCTTTTGTAAAATTTTCTAAGTTTTTTCGGGTTTAGGGTGAATCCGCCCTAGTGGTCCCAATGGTCGTAGTATGATTATGTCTCAGTTGGTAGGGTGGTTAGAGGGTCTCCTCGCCACTCGAGCGTGTCGGGTTCGATCCCGTACGTATGACACTCCAAAGGAATTAAGGCGAATGCCCCCCTTGGTCCATGTAGGTTATCCGGAGCAGCGCAGTCACTTGTGGCGCGTGTTGTGCATGGAGCTTACTCGGTAGGTTGATCCGGAGCAGCACAGTCACTTGTGGCGCGTGTTGTGCAAGGCGCCTTAGGATCTTTGGGGGCAGTGATGTGTAAGGTGCTCATAGGTCCTGGCCAGGCCTGTGGGTTACCGGAGCAGCATAGCTTTCCGTGTGTCCGGTCGAGCACCCCACTGACGGCGGGTGGGGAGTCCTGTTGAGTTCCTTTTTGCTAAAGTTGGTGATATGGCGTGTTCCGCCTGTTGGGTTAGGTAAACTAGGTGGGTAAATTGTTTTGGGTTGTTCAGCTAGTGGGATGGTGGCTAAGGCGCCACGCTGCCATTCGGTTGTGTAGGGTTCGATCCCGGCAAGGAGGAGGTGCTCCAATGGGTGCGTACCCAGGCGTGGTTGGAGGGGGCAAAGCACCTCTCAGGCGCTCATGGGCCCGTGGGTGTCCTGTGGGGGTCGCCGCTCAGGTATCGCCAAAACCGATGCTTCACCTTCAATGGTGGTGGTGTCCAGCTGAGTCCCTTTTAGCTCAAGTCCGGTGGTATGGCGTGTTCCGCCTATCAGGTTAGGTAGACCGGGCAGGTAATGTTTGAAAAATTGTCTTATTCTGTGTGTCTGATGGTTTCCTTTGCTTTCTAGTTGGTTTGCTTCGGCG
Source organism: Daphnia galeata (assembly GCA_030770115.1). Lineage (NCBI taxonomy): Eukaryota > Metazoa > Arthropoda > Branchiopoda > Diplostraca > Daphniidae > Daphnia > Daphnia galeata. The sequence continues at coordinate 47,189 of JAUANT010000168.1, read as the reverse complement.
TGCTTCGGCGTAAGCCGATTGGTGGTGGACGAGGGCGTCGGCTCGTTTATGCGATCCCATTGCCCGACAAAGGTGGCGTTTAGGCACGGACTTGAACAATGTGCGGCATGAACAGTGGTCCCCTGGGTACTCTGACTCGGACGATGTCCGACGGTTATCTCCAAAAACTCGGCTCTCAGACTCGGAAATAATCCAACGGTGGCTCTGTTAGTGAATGGGTCCCCCCTGGACCTGCGGGCATTGAAGCCGTCGGTGCCTAAGGCTACCTGTCGCACCATTGCAATGGTCTCTGCGATGGTGAGAGTGTGGGTTTAAGCCTCCGTTTCTGGCTATAGGCCCGGTTTGAGCTGCAGAACGTTGGCTGTGGTTCCCTACGGTGCCGGCAGGATTTGCCAGATGGTGTAGAAACTGATTCCGGTTTCCGCGAGTGGGGGTGGTGCCGCATGGGCAAATTCCCTGCTGGCAGGAGTGAAAGGTGGCCATGTTGGCATAGAATCGTTGGCGGGAGCTTCGCTCGACCGATTTTCTCTACTCCGATGAGTGAGTGGTGGCCATTTAGGCATAGAATGAGGAAAGGGTATATAACCGAGCAGTGCTCTGTTTGCCCCATTCCGGAGTCGGGAGCGTTTGCTCTACCGTGTTATTAATGTTGTGTCTTGAAGGAGGTCCTTGAATTCCTGGAAGATGGCTACAAGAACCCCATGAGGAGGAGCTGGGCTCGACTCGTGTGGGGGATTTTGGGGAGGCTTGAAGGGATGACGGCGTGTAGTCCAATGAAGGGGTGGCGACGTCCGGGATGTAATGATGAGGGGGTGGTTTGGTCTCTCCTGATGCTGCAACTCCAAGTTTGTGCTGGACTCCAGGTCCAGCTAAGGTGCTGGGCTGCGTTTTCTACTGGGGCTGCAATGGTCCAGTAGAGAAGCTCTCGCCGGGCGGTTTTGTTCGTGTGGAGAAACGGTAGAGTATTTAGGGGGGCAATGAACAATGATGCTACCTAGTGTTCGGCCGGTTGGCGGGAACACGGCGAGGCTGGGGATGGGGTGCAGTGTGGTAATCCTTTTCCAATGAAACAAAAAATAATAAACAAAGTGATGGAATAGAGATTTACCTTAAGTGCTGCGTTTTTTAAGACTTTCCGGAGTCGACCTGCTGGTCTCAAAGAGTCTTGCGAATGATTTGAACTACGGACGCGTCGAGCTTTTATAGGGCTCTGTAGCAGCGGTGGCGTCTCTGTTCGGCGGGCTTTTCGTTGTTCCCGAGGGGCGGGATGGCCCTGAAAAGGTTGTTTGTTGTCTGGTTTGTCTCGCGGTAGCCGGAGGGCTAGTCTGGAGGTCAAAGCATGTGTTATAGATTCCAAGGCCCGGGGGTGGGTCTGGTTTGCGTCCTTATCGGTTTTGGTTGGTCGGTGGGTGGCGCCATCTAGTGGTCGTTCTTGGAACTAGTTGCTGGGAGTTGTCCCGCGGGGGACCCGGGTTGGTAGGTGGCGCCATCTAGCGGTCACTTTCCAAATTATTTGCCGGGAGTTTTCGTGTGGCCGATTTTGGGTCGGTAGGTGGTGCCATCTAGCGGTCATTTTTTGAACTATTTCCTGGGCGTGATGGCCCGGGTTCGATTCCGAGTTTTTTTGAAAAATTTGGAGCGCCCTCTGGTGGTTCACTTTTTTTGTTCGGAAAACAAAAAAATAAAATAAATAAAAATTATGGTCCTAAAGTGTGATAGATATTCGAGTTGTAGCTTTGTATCAGCTCATGGACTAATGGTTATAGTCTCTGCCTGGCGTTCAGGCTTTCCGGGTTCAATCCCCGGTTCGGGCAAAAATCAAAAATAGGCTAAATGTGTAGCTCTTTGAATTCTCTATCAAACCAAAAGGGTGAGGCCCTAGAATAACCTCAAATATAGAAGTTGTGTCAAATGTCCCAGTGGCTCAGTGGTAGCAATGCACCCTCACGTAATAAGTTCTTACGATGGAGGGGGTCCGAGTTCGAATCTCGTATCTGACATTACATCATATGAGTTCTGTGGCACGGAGTTGGTTGCGTATACTTGAACCTGCACATACTGCAGACAGGTGTCCGACGATCACTCCACAATAACCCGGGAGGAGGAGACCTGCCATGACGATGGGGCGAGGTTGTTACGTAGATCCATGAGACGCTCAGACGTCGTAATGGTTAGTAACTGCCGAAGCCGAACCCTGTCGAAGTGGTAGGATCCGATTCCCCGAAGTCTGGACTCTAGTCAGGCGTGATAAAGCTTTCGGCAGGCTTGAATTACGTTCTGGTGAAAGGTTCGGACTGGAGTGGTTTCCGGTGTCACCCACACCTAGGCAGTGCCTAAACACCGGGGAGGTTCCTCACGGGGCCGAGCACTACGAGTGAGTGTGTGTGTTATCCTTCCCCTGGCGACGATGGCTCCTCTGTCACTGTCAGGGCCCAATGGTGGGTCCTTCCTTGGGTGCTTCGGCCCCTCAGTTCGATGGTATAGCCTAGCCTTTTGTAAAATTTTCTAAGTTTTTCGGGTTTAGGGTGAATCCGCCCTAGTGGTCCCAATGGTCGTAGTATGATTATGTCTCAGTTGGTAGGGTGGTTAGAGGGTCTCCTCGCCACTCGAGCGTGTCGGGTTCGATCCCGTACGTATGACACTCCAAAGGAATTAAGGCGAATGCCCCCCTTGGTCCATGTAGGTTATCCGGAGCAGCGCAGTCACTTGTGGCGCGTGTTGTGCATGGAGCTTACTCGGTAGGTTGATCCGGAGCAGCACAGTCACTTGTGGCGCGTGTTGTGCAAGGCGCCTTAGGATCTTTGGGGGCAGTGATGTGTAAGGTGCTCATAGGTCCTGGCCAGGCCTGTGGGTTACCGGAGCAGCATAGCTTTCCGTGTGTCCGGTCGAGCACCCCACTGACGGCGGGTGGGGAGTCCTGTTGAGTTCCTTTTTGCTAAAGTTGGTGATATGGCGTGTTCCGCCTGTTGGGTTAGGTAAACTAGGTGGGTAAATTGTTTTGGGTTGTTCAGCTAGTGGGATGGTGGCTAAGGCGCCACGCTGCCATTCGGTTGTGTAGGGTTCGATCCCGGCAAGGAGGAGGTGCTCCAATGGGTGCGTACCCAGGCGTGGTTGGAGGGGGCAAAGCACCTCTCAGGCGCTCATGGGCCCGTGGGTGTCCTGTGGGGGTCGCCGCTCAGGTATCGCCAAAACCGATGCTTCACCTTCAATGGTGGTGGTGTCCAGCTGAGTCCCTTTTAGCTCAAGTCCGGTGGTATGGCGTGTTCCGCCTATCAGGTTAGGTAGACCGGGCAGGTAATGTTTGAAAAATTGTCTTATTCTGTGTGTCTGATGGTTTCCTTTGCTTTCTAGTTGGTTTGCTTCGGCGTGCTTCGGCGTAAGCCGATTGGTGGTGGACGAGGGCGTCGGCTCGTTTATGCGATCCCATTGCCCGACAAAGGTGGCGTTTAGGCACGGACTTGAACAATGTGCGGCATGAACAGTGGTCCCCTGGGTACTCTGACTCGGACGATGTCCGACGGTTATCTCCAAAAACTCGGCTCTCAGACTCGGAAATAATCCAACGGTGGCTCTGTTAGTGAATGGGTCCCCCCTGGACCTGCGGGCATTGAAGCCGTCGGTGCCTAAGGCTACCTGTCGCACCATTGCAATGGTCTCTGCGATGGTGAGAGTGTGGGTTTAAGCCTCCGTTTCTGGCTATAGGCCCGGTTTGAGCTGCAGAACGTTGGCTGTGGTTCCCTACGGTGCCGGCAGGATTTGCCAGATGGTGTAGAAACTGATTCCGGTTTCCGCGAGTGGGGGTGGTGCCGCATGGGCAAATTCCCTGCTGGCAGGAGTGAAAGGTGGCCATGTTGGCATAGAATCGTTGGCGGGAGCTTCGCTCGACCGATTTTCTCTACTCCGATGAGTGAGTGGTGGCCATTTAGGCATAGAATGAGGAAAGGGTATATAACCGAGCAGTGCTCTGTTTGCCCCATTCCGGAGTCGGGAGCGTTTGCTCTACCGTGTTATTAATGTTGTGTCTTGAAGGAGGTCCTTGAATTCCTGGAAGATGGCTACAAGAACCCCATGAGGAGGAGCTGGGCTCGACTCGTGTGGGGGATTTTGGGGAGGCTTGAAGGGATGACGGCGTGTAGTCCAATGAAGGGGTGGCGACGTCCGGGATGTAATGATGAGGGGGTGGTTTGGTCCTCTCCTGATGCTGCAACTCCAAGTTTGTGCTGGACTCCAGGTCCAGCTAAGGTGCTGGGCTGCGTTTTCTACTGGGGCTGCAATGGTCCAGTAGAGAAGCTCTCGCCGGGCGGTTTTGTTCGTGTGGAGAAACGGTAGAGTATTTAGGGGGGCAATGAACAATGATGCTACCTAGTGTTCGGCCGGTTGGCGGGAACACGGCGAGGCTGGGGATGGGGTGCAGTGTGGTAATCCTTTTCCAATGAAACAAAAAATAATAAACAAAGTGATGGAATAGAGATTTACCTTAAGTGCTGCGTTTTTTAAGACTTTCCGGAGTCGACCTGCTGGTCTCAAAGAGTCTTGCGAATGATTTGAAACTACGGACGCGTCGAGCTTTTATAGGGCTCTGTAGCAGCGGTGGCGTCTCTGTTCGGCGGGCTTTTCGTTGTTCCCGAGGGGCGGGATGGCCCTGAAAAGGTTGTTTGTTGTCTGGTTTGTCTCGCGGTAGCCGGAGGGCTAGTCTGGAGGTCAAAGCATGTGTTATAGATTCCAAGGCCCGGGGGTGGGTCTGGTTTGCGTCCTTATCGGTTTTGGTTGGTCGGTGGGTGGCGCCATCTAGTGGTCGTTCTTGGAACTAGTTGCTGGGAGTTGTCCCGCGGGGGACCCGGGTTGGTAGGTGGCGCCATCTAGCGGTCACTTTCCAAATTATTTGCCGGGAGTTTTCGTGTGGCCGATTTTGGGTCGGTAGGTGGTGCCATCTAGCGGTCATTTTTTGAACTATTTCCTGGGCGTGATGGCCCGGGTTCGATTCCGAGTTTTTTTGAAAAATTTGGAGCGCCCTCTGGTGGTTCACTTTTTTTGTTCGGAAAACAAAAAATAAAATAAATAAAAATTATGGTCCTAAAGTGTGATAGATATTCGAGTTGTAGCTTTGTATCAGCTCATGGACTAATGGTTATAGTCTCTGCCTGGCGTTCAGGCTTTCCGGGTTCAATCCCCGGTTCGGGCAAAAATCAAAAATAGGCTAAATGTGTAGCTCTTTGAATTCTCTATCAAACCAAAAGGGTGAGGCCCTAGAATAACCTCAAATATAGAAGTTGTGTCAAATGTCCCAGTGGCTCAGTGGTAGCAATGCACCCTCACGTAATAAGTTCTTACGATGGAGGGGGTCCGAGTTCGAATCTCGTATCTGACATTACATCATATGAGTTCTGTGGCACGGAGTTGGTTGCGTATACTTGAACCTGCACATACTGCAGACAGGTGTCCGACGATCACTCCACAATAACCCGGGAGGAGGAGACCTGCCATGACGATGGGGCGAGGTTGTTACGTAGATCCATGAGACGCTCAGACGTCGTAATGGTTAGTAACTGCCGAAGCCGAACCCTGTCGAAGTGGTAGGATTCCGATTCCCCGAAGTCTGGACTCTAGTCAGGCGTGATAAAGCTTTCGGCAGGCTTGAATTACGTTCTGGTGAAAGGTTCGGACTGGAGTGGTTCCGGTGTCACCCACACCTAGGCAGTGCCTAAACACCGGGGAGGTTCCTCACGGGGCCGAGCACTACGAGTGAGTGTGTGTGTTATCCTTCCCCTGGCGACGATGGCTCCTCTGTCACTGTCAGGGCCCAATGGTGGGTCCTTCCTTGGGTGCTTCGGCCCCTCAGTTCGATGGTATAGCCTAGCCTTTTGTAAAATTTTCTAAGTTTTTCGGGTTTAGGGTGAATCCGCCCTAGTGGTCCCAATGGTCGTAGTATGATTATGTCTCAGTTGGTAGGGTGGTTAGAGGGTCTCCTCGCCACTCGAGCGTGTCGGGTTCGATCCCGTACGTATGACACTCCAAAGGAATTAAGGCGAATGCCCCCCTTGGTCCATGTAGGTTATCCGGAGCAGCGCAGTCACTTGTGGCGCGTGTTGTGCATGGAGCTTACTCGGTAGGTTGATCCGGAGCAGCACAGTCACTTGTGGCGCGTGTTGTGCAAGGCGCCTTAGGATCTTTGGGGGCAGTGATGTGTAAGGTGCTCATAGGTCCTGGCCAGGCCTGTGGGTTACCGGAGCAGCATAGCTTTCCGTGTGTCCGGTCGAGCACCCCACTGACGGCGGGTGGGGAGTCCTGTTGAGTTCCTTTTTGCTAAAGTTGGTGATATGGCGTGTTCCGCCTGTTGGGTTAGGTAAACTAGGTGGGTAAATTGTTTTGGGTTGTTCAGCTAGTGGGATGGTGGCTAAGGCGCCACGCTGCCATTCGGTTGTGTAGGGTTCGATCCCGGCAAGGAGGAGGTGCTCCAATGGGTGCGTACCCAGGCGTGGTTGGAGGGGGGCAAAGCACCTCTCAGGCGCTCATGGGCCCGTGGGTGTCCTGTGGGGGTCGCCGCTCAGGTATCGCCAAAACCGATGCTTCACCTTCAATGGTGGTGGTGTCCAGCTGAGTCCCTTTTAGCTCAAGTCCGGTGGTATGGCGTGTTCCGCCTATCAGGTTAGGTAGACCGGGCAGGTAATGTTTGAAAAAATTGTCTTATTCTGTGTGTCTGATGGTTTCCTTTGCTTTCTAGTTGGTTTGCTTCGGCGTGCTTCGGCGTAAGCCGATTGGTGGTGGACGAGGGCGTCGGCTCGTTTATGCGATCCCATTGCCCGACAAAGGTGGCGTTTAGGCACGGACTTGAACAATGTGCGGCATGAACAGTGGTCCCCTGGGTACTCTGACTCGGACGATGTCCGACGGTTATCTCCAAAAACTCGGCTCTCAGACTCGGAAATAATCCAACGGTGGCTCTGTTAGTGAATGGGTCCCCCCTGGACCTGCGGGCATTGAAGCCGTCGGTGCCTAAGGCTACCTGTCGCACCATTGCAATGGTCTCTGCGATGGTGAGAGTGTGGGTTTAAGCCTCCGTTTCTGGCTATAGGCCCGGTTTGAGCTGCAGAACGTTGGCTGTGGTTCCCTACGGTGCCGGCAGGATTTGCCAGATGGTGTAGAAACTGATTCCGGTTTCCGCGAGTGGGGGTGGTGCCGCATGGGCAAATTCCCTGCTGGCAGGAGTGAAAGGTGGCCATGTTGGCATAGAATCGTTGGCGGGAGCTTCGCTCGACCGATTTTTCTCTACTCCGATGAGTGAGTGGTGGCCATTTAGGCATAGAATGAGGAAAGGGTATATAACCGAGCAGTGCTCTGTTTGCCCCCATTCCGGAGTCGGGAGCGTTTGCTCTACCGTGTTATTAATGTTGTGTCTTGAAGGAGGTCCTTGAATTCCTGGAAGATGGCTACAAGAACCCCATGAGGAGGAGCTGGGCTCGACTCGTGTGGGGGATTTTGGGGAGGCTTGAAGGGATGACGGCGTGTAGTCCAATGAAGGGGTGGCGACGTCCGGGATGTAATGATGAGGGGGTGGTTTGGTCTCTCCTGATGCTGCAACTCCAAGTTTGTGCTGGACTCCAGGTCCAGCTAAGGTGCTGGGCTGCGTTTTCTACTGGGGCTGCAATGGTCCAGTAGAGAAGCTCTCGCCGGGCGGTTTTGTTCGTGTGGAGAAAACGGTAGAGTATTTAGGGGGGCAATGAACAATGATGCTACCTAGTGTTCGGCCGGTTGGCGGGAACACGGCGAGGCTGGGGATGGGGTGCAGTGTGGTAATCCTTTTCCAATGAAACAAAAAAATAATAAACAAAGTGATGGAATAGAGATTTACCTTAAGTGCTGCGTTTTTTAAGACTTTCCGGAGTCGACCTGCTGGTCTCAAAGAGTCTTGCGAATGATTTGAACTACGGACGCGTCGAGCTTTTATAGGGCTCTGTAGCAGCGGTGGCGTCTCTGTTCGGCGGGCTTTTCGTTGTTCCCGAGGGGCGGGATGGCCCTGAAAAAGGTTGTTTGTTGTCTGGTTTGTCTCGCGGTAGCCGGAGGGCTAGTCTGGAGGTCAAAGCATGTGTTATAGATTCCAAGGCCCGGGGGTGGGTCTGGTTTGCGTCCTTATCGGTTTTGGTTGGTCGGTGGGTGGCGCCATCTAGTGGTCGTTCTTGGAACTAGTTGCTGGGAGTTGTCCCGCGGGGGACCCGGGTTGGTAGGTGGCGCCATCTAGCGGTCACTTTCCAAATTATTTGCCGGGAGTTTTCGTGTGGCCGATTTTGGGTCCGGTAGGTGGTGCCATCTAGCGGTCATTTTTTGAACTATTTCCTGGGCGTGATGGCCCGGGTTCGATTCCGAGTTTTTTTGAAAAATTTGGAGCGCCCTCTGGTGGTTCACTTTTTTTGTTCGGAAAACAAAAAATAAAATAAATAAAAATTATGGTCCTAAAGTGTGATAGATATTCGAGTTGTAGCTTTGTATCAGCTCATGGACTAATGGTTATAGTCTCTGCCTGGCGTTCAGGCTTTCCGGGTTCAATCCCCGGTTCGGGCAAAAATCAAAAATAGGCTAAATGTGTAGCTCTTGAATTCTCTATCAAACCAAAAGGGTGAGGCCCTAGAATAACCTCAAATATAGAAGTTGTGTCAAATGTCCCAGTGGCTCAGTGGTAGCAATGCAACCCTCACGTAATAAGTTCTTACGATGGAGGGGGTCCGAGTTCGAATCTCGTATCTGACATTACATCATATGAGTTCTGTGGCACGGAGTTGGTTGCGTATACTTGAACCTGCACATACTGCAGACAGGTGTCCGACGATCACTCCACAATAACCCGGGAGGAGGAGACCTGCCATGACGATGGGGCGAGGTTGTTACGTAGATCCATGAGACGCTCAGACGTCGTAATGGTTAGTAACTGCCGAAGCCGAACCCTGTCGAAGTGGTAGGATCCGATTCCCCGAAGTCTGGACTCTAGTCAGGCGTGATAAAGCTTTCGGCAGGCTTGAATTACGTTCTGGTGAAAGGTTCGGACTGGAGTGGTTCCGGTGTCACCCACACCTAGGCAGTGCCTAAACACCGGGGAGGTTCCTCACGGGGCCGAGCACTACGAGTGAGTGTGTGTGTTATCCTTCCCCTGGCGACGATGGCTCCTCTGTCACTGTCAGGGCCCAATGGTGGGTCCTTCCTTGGGTGCTTCGGCCCCTCAGTTCGATGGTATAGCCTAGCCTTTTGTAAAATTTTCTAAGTTTTTTCGGGTTTAGGGGTGAATCCGCCCGAGTGGTCCCAATGGTCGTAGTATGATTATGTCTCAGTTGGTAGGGTGGTTAGAGGGTCTCCTCGCCACTCGAGCGTGTCGGGTTCGATCCCGTACGTATGACACTCCAAAGGAATTAAGGCGAATGCCCCCCTTGGTCCATGTAGGTTATCCGGAGCAGCGCAGTCACTTGTGGCGCGTGTTGTGCATGGAGCTTACTCGGTAGGTTGATCCGGAGCAGCACAGTCACTTGTGGCGCGTGTTGTGCAAGGCGCCTTAGGATCTTTGGGGGCAGTGATGTGTAAGGTGCTCATAGGTCCTGGCCAGGCCTGTGGGTTACCGGAGCAGCATAGCTTTCCGTGTGTCCGGTCGAGCACCCCACTGACGGCGGGTGGGGAGTCCTGTTGAGTTCCTTTTTGCTAAAGTTGGTGATATGGCGTGTTCCGCCTGTTGGGTTAGGTAAACTAGGTGGGTAAATTGTTTTGGGTTGTTCAGCTAGTGGGATGGTGGCTAAGGCGCCACGCTGCCATTCGGTTGTGTAGGGTTCGATCCCGGCAAGGAGGAGGTGCTCCAATGGGTGCGTACCCAGGCGTGGTTGGAGGGGGCAAAGCACCTCTCAGGCGCTCATGGGGCCCGTGGGTGTCCTGTGGGGGGTCGCCGCTCAGGTATCGCCAAAACCGATGCTTCACCTTCAATGGTGGTGGTGTCCAGCTGAGTCCCTTTTAGCTCAAGTCCCGGTGGTATGGCGTGTTCCGCCTATCAGGTTAGGTAGACCGGGCAGGTAATGTTTGAAAAATTGTCTTATTCTGTGTGTCTGATGGTTTCCTTTGCTTTCTAGTTGGTTTGCTTCGGCGTGCTTCGGCGTAAGCCGATTGGTGGTGGACGAGGGCGTCGGCTCGTTTATGCGATCCCATTGCCCGACAAAGGTGGCGTTTAGGCACGGACTTGAACAATGTGCGGCATGAACAGTGGTCCCCTGGGTACTCTGACTCGGACGATGTCCGACGGTTATCTCCAAAAACTCGGCTCTCAGACTCGGAAATAATCCAACGGTGGCTCTGTTAGTGAATGGGTCCCCCCTGGACCTGCGGGCATTGAAGCCGTCGGTGCCTAAGGCTACCTGTCGCACCATTGCAATGGTCTCTGCGATGGTGAGAGTGTGGGTTTAAGCCTCCGTTTCTGGCTATAGGCCCGGTTTGAGCTGCAGAACGTTGGCTGTGGTTCCCTACGGTGCCGGCAGGATTTGCCAGATGGTGTAGAAACTGATTCCGGTTTCCGCGAGTGGGGGGTGGTGCCGCATGGGCAAATTCCCTGCTGGCAGGAGTGAAAGGTGGCCATGTTGGCATAGAATCGTTGGCGGGAGCTTCGCTCGACCGATTTTCTCTACTCCGATGAGTGAGTGGTGGCCATTTAGGCATAGAATGAGGAAAGGGTATATAACCGAGCAGTGCTCTGTTTTGCCCCATTCCGGAGTCGGGAGCGTTTGCTCTACCGTGTTATTAATGTTGTGTCTTGAAGGAGGTCCTTGAATTCCTGGAAGATGGCTACAAGAACCCCATGAGGAGGAGCTGGGCTCGACTCGTGTGGGGGGATTTTGGGGAGGCTTGAAGGGATGACGGCGTGTAGTCCAATGAAGGGGTGGCGACGTCCGGGATGGTAATGATGAGGGGGTGGTTTGGTCTCTCCTGATGCTGCAACTCCAAGTTTGTGCTGGACTCCAGGTCCAGCTAAGGTGCTGGGCTGCGTTTTCTACTGGGGCTGCAATGGTCCAGTAGAGAAGCTCTCGCCGGGCGGTTTTGTTCGTGTGGAGAAACGGTAGAGTATTTAGGGGGGCAATGAACAATGATGCTACCTAGTGTTTCGGCCGGTTGGCGGGAACACGGCGAGGCTGGGGATGGGGTGGCAGTGTGGTAATCCTTTTCCAATGAAACAAAAAATAATAAACAAAGTGATGGAATAGAGATTTACCTTAAGTGCTGCGTTTTTTAAGACTTTCCGGAGTCGACCTGCTGGTCTCAAAGAGTCTTGCGAATGATTTGAACTACGGACGCGTCGAGCTTTTATAGGGCTCTGTAGCAGCGGTGGCGTCTCTGTTCGGCGGGCTTTTCGTTGTTCCCGAGGGGCGGGATGGCCCTGAAAAGGTTGTTTGTTGTCTGGTTTGTCTCGCGGTAGCCGGAGGGCTAGTCTGGAGGTCAAAGCATGTGTTATAGATTCCAAGGCCCGGGGGTGGGTCTGGTTTGCGTCCTTATCGGTTTTGGTTGGTCGGTGGGTGGCGCCATCTAGTGGTCGTTCTTGGAACTAGTTGCTGGGAGTTGTCCCGCGGGGGACCCGGGTTGGTAGGTGGCGCCATCTAGCGGTCACTTTCCAAATTATTTGCCGGGGAGTTTTCGTGTGGCCGATTTTGGGGTCGGTAGGTGGTGCCATCTAGCGGTCATTTTTTGAACTATTTCCTGGGCGTGATGGCCCGGGTTCGATTCCGAGTTTTTTTGAAAAATTTGGAGCGCCCTCTGGTGGTTCACTTTTTTTGTTCGGAAAACAAAAAATAAAATAAATAAAAATTATGGTCCTAAAGTGTGATAGATATTCGAGTTGTAGCTTTGTATCAGCTCATGGACTAATGGTTATAGTCTCTGCCTGGCGTTCAGGCTTTCCGGGTTCAATCCCCGGTTCGGGGCAAAAATCAAAAAATAGGCTAAATGTGTAGCTCTTTGAATTCTCTATCAAACCAAAAGGGTGAGGCCCTAGAATAACCTCAAATATAGAAGTTGTGTCAAATGTCCCAGTGGCTCAGTGGGTAGCAATGCACCCTCACGTAATAAGTTCTTACGATGGAGGGGGTCCGAGTTCGAATCTCGTATCTGACATTACATCATATGAGTTCTGTGGCACGGAGTTGGTTGCGTATACTTGAACCTGCACATACTGCAGACAGGTGTCCGACGATCACTCCACAATAACCCGGGAGGAGGAGACCTGCCATGACGATGGGGCGAGGTTGTTACGTAGATCCATGAGACGCTCAGACGTCGTAATGGTTAGTAACTGCCGAAGCCGAACCCTGTCGAAGTGGTAGGATCCGATTCCCCGAAGTCTGGACTCTAGTCAGGCGTGATAAAGCTTTCGGCAGGCTTGAATTACGTTCTGGTGAAAGGTTCGGACTGGAGTGGTTCCGGTGTCACCCACACCTAGGCAGTGCCTAAACACCGGGGAGGTTCCTCACGGGGCCGAGCACTACGAGTGAGTGTGTGTGTTATCCTTCCCTGGCGACGATGGCTCCTCTGGTCACTGTCAGGGCCCAATGGTGGGTCCTTCCTTGGGTGCTTCGGCCCTCAGTTTCGATGGTATAGCCTAGCCTTTTGTAAAATTTTCTAAGTTTTTCGGGTTTAGGGTGAATCCGCCCTAGTGGTCCCAATGGGTCGTAGTATGATTATGTCTCAGTTTGGTAGGGTGGTTAGAGGGTCTCCTCGCCACTCGAGCGTGTCGGGTTCGATCCCGTACGTATGACACTCCAAAGGAATTAAGGCGAATGCCCCCCTTGGTCCATGTAGGTTATCCGGAGCAGCGCAGTCACTTGTGGCGCGTGTTGTGCATGGAGCTTACTCGGTAGGTTGATCCGGAGCAGCACAGTCACTTGTGGCGCGTGTTGTGCAAGGCGCCTTAGGATCTTTGGGGGCAGTGATGTGTAAGGTGCTCATAGGTCCTGGCCAGGCCTGTGGGTTACCGGAGCAGCATAGCTTTCCGTGTGTCCGGTCGAGCACCCCACTGACGGCGGGTGGGGAGTCCTGTTGAGTTCCTTTTTGCTAAAGTTGGTGATATGGCGTGTTCCGCCTGTTGGGTTAGGTAAACTAGGTGGGTAAATTGTTTTGGGTTGTTCAGCTAGTGGGATGGTGGCTAAGGCGCCACGCTGCCATTCGGTTGTGTAGGGTTCGATCCCGGCAAGGAGGAGGTGCTCCAATGGGTGCGTACCCAGGCGTGGTTGGAGGGGGGCAAAGCACCTCTCAGGCGCTCATGGGCCCGTGGGTGTCCTGTGGGGGTCGCCGCTCAGGTATCGCCAAAACCGATGCTTCACCTTCAATGGTGGTGGTGTCCAGCTGAGTCCCTTTTAGCTCAAGTCCGGTGGTATGGCGTGTTCCGCCTATCAGGTTAGGGTAGACCGGGCAGGTAATGTTTGAAAAATTGTCTTATTCTGTGTGTCTGATGGTTTCCTTTGCTTTCTAGTTGGTTTGCTTCGGCGTGCTTCGGCGTAAGCCGATTGGTGGGTGGACGAGGGCGTCGGCTCGTTTATGCGATCCCATTGCCCGACAAAGGTGGCGTTTAGGCACGGACTTGACAATGTGCGGCATGAACAGTGGTCCCCTGGGTACTCTGACTCGGACGATGTCCGACGGTTATCTCCAAAAACTCGGCTCTCAGACTCGGAAATAATCCAACGGTGGCTCTGTTAGTGAATGGGTCCCCCCTGGACCTGCGGGCATTGAAGCCGTCGGTGCCTAAGGCTACCTGTCGCACCATTGCAATGGTCTCTGCGATGGTGAGAGTGTGGGTTTAAGCCTCCGTTTCTGGCTATAGGCCCGGTTGAGCTGCAGAACGTTGGCTGTGGTTCCCTACGGTGCCGGCAGGATTTGCCAGATGGTGTAGAAACTGATTCCGGTTTCCGCGAGTGGGGGTGGTGCCGCATGGGCAAATTCCCTGCTGGCAGGAGTGAAAGGTGGCCATGTTGGCATAGAATCGTTGGCGGGAGCTTCGCTCGACCGATTTTCTCTACTCCGATGAGTGAGTGGTGGCCATTTAGGCATAGAATGAGGAAAGGGTATATAACCGAGCAGTGCTCTGTTTGCCCCATTCCGGAGTCGGGAGGCGTTTGCTCTACCGTGTTATTAATGTTGTGTCTTGAAGGAGGTCCTTGAATTCCTGGAAGATGGCTACAAGAACCCCATGAGGAGGAGCTGGGGCTCGACTCGTGTGGGGGATTTTGGGGAGGGCTTGAAGGGATGACGGCGTGTAGTCCAATGAAGGGGTGGCGACGTCCGGGATGTAATGATGAGGGGGTGGTTTGGTCTCTCCTGATGCTGCAACTCCAAGTTTGTGCTGGACTCCAGGTCCAGCTAAGGTGCTGGGCTGCGTTTTCTACTGGGGCTGCAATGGTCCAGTAGAGAAGCTCTCGCCGGGCGGTTTTGTTCGTGTGGAGAAAACGGTAGAGTATTTAGGGGGGCAATGAACAATGATGCTACCTAGTGTTCGGCCGGTTGGCGGGAACACGGCGAGGCTGGGGATTGGGGTGCAGTGTGGTAATCCTTTTCCAATGAAACAAAAAATAATAAACAAAGTGATGGAATAGAGATTTACCTTAAGTTGCTGCGTTTTTTAAGACTTTCCGGAGTCGACCTGCTGGTCTCAAAGAGTCTTGCGAATTGATTTGAACTACGGACGCGTCGAGCTTTTATAGGGCTCTGTAGCAGCGGTGGCGTCTCTGTTCGGCGGGCTTTTCGTTGTTCCCGAGGGGCGGGATGGCCCTGAAAAGGTTGTTTGTTGTCTGGTTTGTCTCGCGGTAGCCGAGGGCTAGTCTGGAGGTCAAAGCATGTGTTATAGATTCCAAGGCCCGGGGGTGGGTCTGGTTTGCGTCCTTATCGGGTTTTGGTTGGTCGGTGGGTGGCGCCATCTAGTGGTCGTTCTTGGAACTAGTTGCTGGGAGTTGTCCCGCGGGGGACCCGGGTTGGTAGGTGGGCGCCATCTAGCGGTCACTTTCCAAATTATTTGCCGGGAGTTTTCGTGTGGCCGATTTTGGGTCGGTAGGTGGTGCCATCTAGCGGTCATTTTTTGAACTATTTCCTGGGCGTGATGGCCCGGGTTTCGATTCCGAGTTTTTTTGAAAAATTTGGAGCGCCCTCTGGTGTTCACTTTTTTTGTTCGGAAAACAAAAAATAAAATAAATAAAAATTATGGTCCTAAAGTGTGATAGATATTCGAGTTGTAGCTTTGTATCAGCTCATGGACTAATGGTTTATAGTCTCTGCCTGGCGTTCAGGCTTTCCGGGTTCAATCCCCGGTTCGGGGCAAAAATCAAAAATAGGCTAAATGTGTAGCTCTTTGAATTCTCTATCAAACCAAAAGGGTGAGGCCCTAGAATAACCTCAAATATAGAAGTTGTGTCAAATGTCCCAGTGGCTCAGTGGTAGCAATGCACCCTCACGTAATAAGGTTCTTACGATGGAGGGGGTCCGAGTTCGAATCTCGTATCTGACATTACATCATATGAGTTCTGTGGCACGGAGTTGGTTGCGTATACTTGAACCTGCACATACTGCAGACAGGTGTCCGACGATCACTCCACAATAACCCGGGAGGAGGAGACCTGCCATGACGATGGGGCGAGGTTGTTACGTAGATCCATGAGACGCTCAGACGTCGTAATGGTTAGTAACTGCCGAAGCCGAACCCTGTCGAAGTGGTAGGATCCGATTCCCCGAAGTCTGGACTCTAGTCAGGGCGTGATAAAGCTTTCGGCAGGCTTGAATTACGTTCTGGTGAAAGGTTCGGACTGGAGTGGTTTCCGGTGTCACCCACACCTAGGCAGTGCCTAAACACCGGGGAGGTTTCCTCACGGGGCCGAGCACTACGAGTGAGTGTGTGTGTTTATCCTTCCCCTGGCGACGATGGCTCCTCTGTCACTGTCAGGGCCCAATGGTGGGTCCTTCCTTGGGTGCTTCGGCCCCTCAGTTCGATGGTATAGCCTAGCCTTTTGTAAAAATTTTCTAAGTTTTTCGGGTTTAGGGTGAATCCGCCCCTAGTGGTCCCAATGGTCGTAGTATGATTATGTCTCAGTTGGTAGGGTGGTTAGAGGGTCTCCTCGCCACTCGAGCGTGTCGGGTTCGATCCCGTACGTATGACACTCCAAAGGAATTAAGGCGAATGCCCCCCTTGGTCCATGTAGGTTATCCGGAGCAGCGCAGTCACTTGTGGCGCGTGTTGTGCATGGAGCTTACTCGGTAGGGTTGATCCGGAGCAGCACAGTCACTTGTGGCGCGTGTTGTGCAAGGCGCCTTAGGATCTTTGGGGGCAGTGATGTGTAAGGTGCTCATAGGTCCTGGCCAGGCCTGTGGGTTACCGGAGCAGCATAGCTTTCCGTGTGTCCCGGTCGAGCACCCCACTGACGGCGGGTGGGGAGTCCCTGTTGAGTTCCTTTTTGCTAAAGTTGGTGATATGGCGTGTTCCGCCTGTTGGGTTAGGTAAAACTAGGTGGGTAAATTGTTTTGGGTTGTTCAGCTAGTGGGATGGTGGCTAAGGCGCCACGCTGCCATTCGGTTGTGTAGGGGTTCGATCCCGGCAAGGAGGAGGTGCTCCAATGGGTGCGTACCCAAGGCGTGGTTGGAGGGGGCAAAAGCACCTCTCAGGCGCTCATGGGCCCGTGGGTGTCCTGTGGGGGTCGCCGCTCAGGTATCGCCAAAAACCGTATGCTTCACCTTCAATGGTGGTGGGTGTCCAGCTGAGTCCCTTTTAGCTCAAGTCCGGTGGTATGGCGTGTTCCGCCTATCAGGTTAGGGTAGACCGGGCAGGGTAATGTTTGAAAAAATTGTCTTATTCTGTGTGTCCTGATGGTTTCCTTTGCTTTCTAGTTGGTTTGCTTCGGCGTGCTTCGGCGTAAGCCGATTGGTGGTGGACGAGGGCGTCGGCTCGTTTATATGCGATCCCATTGCCCGACAAAGGTGGCGTTTAGGCACGGACTTGAACAATGTAGCGGCATGAACAGTGGTCCCCTGGGTAACTCTGACTCGGACGATGTCCGACGGTTATCTCCAAAAAACTCGGCTCTCAGACTCGGAAATAATCAACGGTGGCTCTGTTAGTGAATGGGTCCCCCCTGGACCTGCGGGCATTGAAGCCGTCGGTGCCTAAGGCTACCTGTCGCACCATTGCAATGGTCCTCTGCGATGGTGAGAGTGTGGGTTTAAGCCTCCGTTTCTGGCTATAGGCCCGGTTTGAGCTGCAGAAGCGTTGGCTGTGGTTCCCTACGGTGCCGCAGGATTTGCCAGATGGTGTAGAAACTGATTCCGGTTTCCGGCGAGTGGGGGGTGGTGGCCGCATGGGCAAATTCCCTGCTGGCAGGAGTGAAAGGTGGCCATGTTGGCATAGAAATCGTTGGCGGGAGCTTCGCTCGACCGATTTTCTCTACTCCGATGAGTGAGTGGTGGCCATTTAGGCATAGAATGAGGAAAGGGTATATAACCGAGCAGTGCTCTGTTTGCCCCATTCCGGAGTCGGGAGGCGTTTGCTCTACCGTGTTTATTAATGTTGTGTCTTGAAGGAGGTCCTTGAATTCCTGGAGAATGGCTACAAAGAACCCCATGAGGAGGAGCTGGGGCTCGACTCGTTGGGGGATTTTGGGGAGGCTTGAAGGGATACGGGCGTGTTAAGTCCAAATGAAGGGGTGGCGACGTCCGGGATGTAATGATGAGGGGGGTGGTTTGTCTCTCCTGATGCTGCAACTCCAAGTTTGTGCTGGAACTCCAGGTCCAGCTAAGGTGCTGGGCTGCGTTTTCTACTGGGGCTGCAATGGTCCAGTAGAGAAGGCTCTCGCCGGGCGGTTTTGTTCGTGTGGAGAACGGTAGAGTATTTAGGGGGGCAATGAACAATGATGCTACCTAGTGTTACGGGAGCCGGTTGGCGGGAACACGGCGAGGCTGGGGGGATGGGGTGGCAGTGTGGTAATCCTTTCCAATGAAGACAAAAAAATAATAAACAAAAGTGATGGAATAGAGATTTACCTTAAGTGCTTGCGTTTTTTAAGGACTTTCCGGAGTCGACCTGCTGGTCTCAAAGAGTCTTGCGAATGGATTTGGAACTACGGACGCGTCGAGCTTTTATAGGGCTCTGTAGCAGCGGTGGCGTCTCTGTTCGGCGGGCTTTTCGTTGTTCCCGAGGGGCGGGATGGCCCTGAAAAGGTTGTTTGTTGTGCTGGTTTGTCTCGGCGGTAGCCGGAGGGCTAGTCTGGAGGTCAAAGCATGTGTTATTAGGATTCCAAGGCCGGTGGGGTGGGTCTGGTTTGCGTCCTTATCGGTTTTGGTTTGGTCTGTGGGTGGCGCCATCTAGTGGTCGTTCTGGAACTAGTTGCTGGGATGTTGTCCCGCGGGGGACCCGGGTTGGTAGGTGGCGCCATCTAGCGTCACTTTCCAAATTATTTGCCGGAGTTTTCCGTGTGGCCGATTTTTGGGTCGGTAGGTAGGGTGCCATCTAGCGGTCATGTTTTGAACTATTTCCTGGGCGTGGATGGCCGCGGTTCGATTCCGAGTTTTTTTGAAAAATGTGGGAGCGCCCTCTGGTGGTTCACTTTTTTTGTTCGGAAAAACAAAAAAAATAAAATAAATAAAATTATGGTCCTAAAGTGTGATAGATATGTCGAGTTGTAGCTTTGTATCAGCTCATGGACTAATGGTTATAGTGCTCTGCCTGGCGTTCATAGCTTTCCGGTTCAATCCCCGGTTCGGGCAAAAATCAAAAAATAGGCTAAATGTGTAGCTGCTTTGAATTCTCTATCAAACCAAAAGGGTGAGGCCCTAGAATAACCTCAAATATAGAAGGTTGTGTCAAAATTGTCCCAGTGGCTCAGTGGGTAGCAATGCACCCTCACGTAATAAGTTCTTTACGATGGAGGGGGTCCGAGTTCGAATCTCGTAGTCTGACATTACATCATATGAGTTTCTGTGGCACGGAGATTGGTTGCGTATAAACTTGAACCTGCACATACTGCAGACAGGGTGTCCGACGATCACTCCACAATAACCCGGGAGGAGAGACCTGCCATGGACGATGGGGCGAGGTTGTTACGTAGATCCATGAGACGCTCAGACGTCGTAATGGTTATTAACTGCCGAAGCCGAACCCTGTCGAAGTGGTAGGATCCGATTCCCGAAGTCTGGACTCTATCAGGCGTGATAAAGCTTTCGGCAGGCTTGAATTACGTTCTGGTGAAAGGTTCGGACTGGAGTGGTTCCGGTGTCACCCACACCTAGGCAGTGCCTAAACACCGGGGGAGGTTCCTCACGGGGCCGAGGCACTACGAGTGAGTGGTGTGTGTTATCCTTCCCCTGGCGACGATGGCTCCTCTGTCACTGTCAGGGCCCAATGGTGGGTCCTTCCTTGGGTGCTTCGGCCCCTCAGTTCGATGGTATAGCCTAGCCTTATTTGTAAAATTTTCTAAGTTTTTTTCGGGTTTAGGGTGAATCCGCCCTAGTGGTCCCAATGGTCGTAGTATGATTATGTCTCAGTTGGTAGGGTGGTTAGAGGGTCTACCTCGACACTCGAGCGTGTCGGGTTCGATCCGTACGTATGAACATCTCCAAAGGAAGGAATTAAGGCGAATGCCCCCCTTGGTCATGTAGGTTATCCGGAGCAGCGCAGTCCACTTGTGGCGCGGTGTTTGTGCATGGAGCTTACTCGGTAAGGTTGATCCGGAGAGCAGCACAGTCACTTGTGGCGCGTGTTGTGCAAGGCGCCTTAGGATCTTTGGGGGCAGTGATGTGTAAGGTGCTCATAGGTCCTGGCCAGGCCTGTGGGTTACCGGAGCAGCATAGCTTTCCGTGTGTCCGGTCGAGCACCCCACTGACGGCGGGTGGGGATGTCCTGTTGAGTTCCTTTTTGCTAAACGTTGGTGATATGGCGTGTTCCGCCTGTTGGGTTAGGTAAACTAGGTGGGTAAATTGTTTTGGGTTGTTCAGCTAGTGGGATGGTGGCTAAGGCGCCACGCTGCCATTCGGTTGTGTAGGGTTCCGATCCCGCAAGGAGGAGGTGCTCCAATGGGTGCGTACCCAGGCGTGGTTGGAGGGGGGCAAAAGCACCTCTCAGGCGCTCATGGGGCCCGTGGGGTGTCCTGTGGGGGTCGCCGCTCAGGTATCGCCAAAACCGATGCTTCACCTTCAATGGTGGTGGTGTCCAGCTGAGTCCCTTTTAGCTCAAGTCCGTGGTATGGCGTGTTCCGCTATCAGGTTAGGTAGACCGGGGCAGGTAATGTTTGAAAAATTGTCTTATTCTGTGTGTCTGATGGTTTCCTTTGCTTTCTAGTTTGGTTTGCTTCGGCGTGCTTCGGCGTAGCCGATTGGTGGTGGACGAGGGGCGTCCGGCTCGTTTATGCGATCCCATTGCCCGACAAAAGGTGGCGTTTAGGGCACGGACTTGAACAATGTGCGGCATGAACAGTGGTCCCCTGAGGGTACGTCTGACTCGGACGATGTCCGACGGTTATCTCCAAAAACTCGGCTCTCAGACTCGGAAATAATCCAACGGTGGCTATGTTAGTGAATGGGTCCCCCCTGGACCTGCGGGCATTGAAGCCGTCGGTGCCTAAGGCTACCTGTCGCACCATTGCAATGGTCTCTGCGATGTGAGAGTGTGGGGTTTAAGCCTCCGTTTCTGGCTATAGGCCCGGTTTGAGCTGCAGAACGTTGGCTGTGGTTCCCTACGGTGCCGGCAGGATTTGCCAGATGGTGTAGAAACTGATTCGCGGTTTCCGCGAGTGGGGGTGGTGCCGCATGGGCAAATTCCCTGCTGGCAGTGAGGTGAAAAGGTGGCCATGTTGGCATAGAATCGTTGGGCGGGAGCTTCGCTCGACCGATTTTCTCTACTTCCGATGAGTAGGAAGTGGGTGGCCATTTAGGCATAGAATGAGGA
Organism: Daphnia galeata; assembly: GCA_030770115.1. Taxonomy (NCBI): domain Eukaryota; kingdom Metazoa; phylum Arthropoda; class Branchiopoda; order Diplostraca; family Daphniidae; genus Daphnia; species Daphnia galeata. Next base: position 26,269 of record JAUANT010000168.1, on the reverse strand, counting down.
AAGGGTATATAACCGAGCAGTGCTCTGTTTGCCCCCATTCCGGAGTCGGGAGCGTTTTGCTCTACCGTGTTTATTAATGTTGTGTCTTGAAGGAGGTCCTTGAATTCCTGGAAGATGGGCTACAAGAACCCCATGAGGAGGAGCTGGCTCGACTCGTGTGGGGATTTTGGGGAGGCTTTGAAGGGATGACGGCGTGTAGTCCAATGAAGGGGTGGCGACGTCCGGGATGTAATGTGAGGGGGTGGTTTTGGTCTCTCCTGATGCTTGCAACTCCAATTTGTGCTGGACTCCAGGTCCAGCTAAGGTGCTGGGCTGCGTTTTCTACTGGGGCTGCAGATGGTCCAGTAGAGAAGCTCTCGCCGGGCGGGTTTGTTCGTGTGGAGAAACGGTAGAGTATTTAGGGGGGGCAATGAACATGATGCTAGCCTAGTGTTCGGCCGGTTGGCGGGAACGACGGGCGAGGCTGGGGATGGGGTGCAGTGTGGTAATCCTTTTCCAAATGAAAACAAAAAAATAATAAACAAAGTGATGGAATAGAGATTTACCTTAAGTGCTGCGTTTTTAAGACTTTCCGGAGTCGACCTGCTGGTCTCAAAGAGTCTTGCGAATGATTTGAACTACGGACGCGTACGAGCTTTTATAGGGCTCTGTAGCAGCGGTGGCGTCTCTGTTCGGGCGGGCTTTTCGTTGTTACCGAGGGGGCGGGGATGGCCCTGAAAAGGTTGTTTGTTGTCTGGTTTTGTCTCGCGGTAGCCGGAGGGCTAGTCTGGAGGTCAAAGCATGTTTTATAGATTCCAAGGCCCGGGGGTGGGTCTGGTTTGCGTCCTTATCGGTTTTGGTTGGTCGGTGGGTGCGCCATCTAGTGGTCGTTCTTGGAACTAGTTGCTGGGGAGTTGTCCCCGCGGGGGACCCGGGTTGGTAGTTGGCGCCATCTAGCGGTCACTTTCCAAATTATTTGCCGGGAGTTTTTCGTGTGGGCAGATTTTGGGTCGGTAGGTGGTGCCATCTAGCGGTCATTTTTGAACTATTTCCTGGGCGTGATGGCCCGGGTTCGATTCCGAGTTTGTTTGAAAAATTTGGAGCGCCCTCTGGTGGTTCACTTTTTTTGTTCAGGAAAAAACAAAAAATAAAATAATAAAAATTATGGTCCTAAAGGTGTGATAGTATTCGAGTTGTAGCTTTGTATCAGCTCATGGACTAATGGTTATAGTCTCTGCCTGGCGTTTCAGGCTTTTCCGGGTTCAATCCCCGGTTTCGGGCAAAAAATCAAAAATAGGCTAAATGTGTAGCTCTTTGAATTCTCTATCAAACCAAAAGGGTGAGGCCCTAGAATAACCATCAAATATAGAAGTTGTGTCAAATGCCCAGTGGCTCAGTGGTAGCAATGCACCCTCACGTAATAAGGTTCTTACGATGGAGGGGGTCCGAGTTCGAATCTCGTATCTGACATTACATCATATGAGTTCTGTGGCACGGAGTTGGTTGCGTATACTTGAACCTGCACATACTGCAGGACAGGTGTCCGACGATCACTCCACAATAACCCGGGAGGAGGAGACCTGCCATGACGATGGGGCGAGGTTGTTTACGTAGATCCATGAGACGCTCAGGACGTCGGTAATGGTTAGTAACTGCCGAACCGAACCCTGTCGAAGTGGTAGGATCCGATTCCCCGAAGTCTGGACTCTAGTCGAGGGCGTGATAAAGCTTCGGCAGGCTTGACATTACGTTTCTGGTGAAAGGTTCGGAACTGGAGTGGTTCCGGTGTCACCCACACCTAGGCAGTGCCTAAACACCGGGGAGGTTCCTCACGGGGCCGAGCACTACGAGTGAGTGTGTGTGTTATCCTTCCCCTGGCGACGATGGCTCCTCTGTCACTGTCAGGGCCCAATGGTGGGTCCTTCCTTGGGTGCTTCGGCCCCTCAGTTCGATGGTATAGCCTAGCCTTTTGTAAAATTTTCTAAGTTTTTCGGGTTTAGGGTGAATCCGCCCTAGTGGTCCCAATGGTCGTAGTATGATTATGTCTCAGTTGGTAGGGTGGTTAGAGGGTCTCCTCGCCACTCGAGCGTGTCGGGTTCGATCCCGTACGTATGACACTCCAAAGGAATTAAGGCGAATGCCCCCCTTGGTCCATGTAGGTTATCCGGAGCAGCGCAGTCACTTGTGGCGCGTGTTGTGCATGGAGCTTACTCGGTAGGTTGATCCGGAGCAGCACAGTCACTTGTGGCGCGTGTTGTGCAAGGCGCCTTAGGATCTTTTGGGGCAGTGATGTGTAAGGTGCTCATAGGTCCCTGGCCAGGCCTGTGGGGTTTACCGGAGCAGCATAGTCGTTCCGTGTGTCCGGTCGAGCACCCCACTGACGGCGGGTGGGGAGTCCTGTTGAGTTTCCTTTTTGCTAAGTTGGTGATATGGCGTGTTCCGCCTGTTGGGTTAGGGTAAACTAGGTGGGGTAAATTGTTTTGGGTTGTTCAGCTAGTGGTGATGGTGGGCTAAGGCGCCACGCTGCCATTTCGGTTGTGTAGGGTTCGATCCCGGCAAGGAGGAGGGTCTCCAATGGGTGCGTACCCAGGCGTGGTTGGAGGGGGCAAAGCACCTCTCAGGGCGCTCATGGCCCGTGGGTGTCCCTGTGGGGGGTCGCCGCTCAGGTATCGCCAAAACCGATGCCTTCACCTTCAATGGTGGTGGTGTTACCAGCTGAGTCCCTTTTAGCTCAAGTCCGGTGGTATGGCGTGTTTCCGCCTATCAGGTTAGGTGAGACCGGGCAAGGTTATGTTTGAAAAATTGTCTTATTCTGTGTGTCTGATGGTTTCCTTTGCTTTCTAGTTGGTTTGCTTCGGCGTGCTTCGGCGTAAGCCGATTGGTGGTGGACGAGGGCGTCGGCTCGTTTATGCGATCCCATTGCCCGACAAAGGTGGCGTTTAGGCACGGACTTGAACAATGTGCGGCATGAACAGTGGTCCCCTGGGTACTCTGACTCGGACGATGTCCGACGGTTATCTCCAAAAACTCGGCTCTCAGACTCGGAAATAATCCAACGGTGGCTCTGTTAGTGAATGGGTCCCCCCTGGACCTGCGGGCATTGAAGCCGTCGGTGCCTAAGGCTACCTGTCGCACCATTGCAATGGTCTCTGCGATGGTGAGAGTGTGGGTTTAAGCCTCCGTTTCTGGCTATAGGCCCGGTTTGAGCTGCAGAACGTTGGCTGTGGTTCCCTACGGTGCCGGCAGGATTTGCCAGATGGTGTAGAAACTGATTCCGGTTTCCGCGAGTGGGGGTGGTGCCGCATGGGCAAATTCCCTGCTGGCAGGAGTGAAAGGTGGCCATGTTGGCATAGAATCGTTGGCGGGAGCTTCGCTCGACCGATTTTCTCTACTCCGATGAGTGAGTGGTGGCCATTTAGGCATAGAATGAGGAAAGGGTATATAACCGAGCAGTGCTCTGTTTGCCCCATTCCGGAGTCGGGAGCGTTTGCTCTACCGTGTTATTAATGTTGTGTCTTGAAGGAGGTCCTTGAATTCCTGGAAGATGGCTACAAGAACCCCATGAGGAGGAGCTGGGCTCGACTCGTGTGGGGGATTTTGGGGAGGCTTGAAGGGATGACGGCGTGTAGTCCAATGAAGGGGTGGCGACGTCCGGGATGTAATGATGAGGGGGTGGTTTGGTCTCTCCTGATGCTGCAACTCCAAGTTTGTGCTGGACTCCAGGTCCAGCTAAGGTGCTGGGCTGCGTTTTCTACTGGGGCTGCAATGGTCCAGTAGAGAAGCTCTCGCCGGGCGGTTTTGTTCGTGTGGAGAAACGGTAGAGTATTTAGGGGGGCAATGAACAATGATGCTACCTAGTGTTCGGCCGGTTGGCGGGAACACGGCGAGGCTGGGGATGGGGTGCAGTGTGGTAATCCTTTTCCAATGAAACAAAAAATAATAAACAAAGTGATGGAATAGAGATTTACCTTAAGTGCTGCGTTTTTTAAGACTTTCCGGAGTCGACCTGCTGGTCTCAAAGAGTCTTGCGAATGATTTGAACTACGGACGCGTCGAGCTTTTATAGGGCTCTGTAGCAGCGGTGGCGTCTCTGTTCGGCGGGCTTTTCGTTGTTCCCGAGGGGCGGGATGGCCCTGAAAAGGTTGTTTGTTGTCTGGTTTGTCTCGCGGTAGCCGGAGGGCTAGTCTGGAGGTCAAAGCATGTGTTATAGATTCCAAGGCCCGGGGGTGGGTCTGGTTTGCGTCCTTATCGGTTTTGGTTGGTCGGTGGGTGGCGCCATCTAGTGGTCGTTCTTGGAACTAGTTGCTGGGAGTTGTCCCGCGGGGGACCCGGGTTGGTAGGTGGCGCCATCTAGCGGTCACTTTCCAAATTATTTGCCGGGAGTTTTCGTGTGGCCGATTTTGGGTCGGTAGGTGGTGCCATCTAGCGGTCATTTTTTGAACTATTTCCTGGGCGTGATGGCCCGGGTTCGATTCCGAGTTTTTTTGAAAAATTTGGAGCGCCCTCTGGTGGTTCACTTTTTTTGTTCGGAAAACAAAAAATAAAATAAATAAAAATTATGGTCCTAAAGTGTGATAGATATTCGAGTTGTAGCTTTGTATCAGCTCATGGACTAATGGTTATAGTCTCTGCCTGGCGTTCAGGCTTTCCGGGTTCAATCCCCGGTTCGGGCAAAAATCAAAAATAGGCTAAATGTGTAGCTCTTTGAATTCTCTATCAAACCAAAAGGGTGAGGCCCTAGAATAACCTCAAATATAGAAGTTGTGTCAAATGTCCCAGTGGCTCAGTGGTAGCAATGCACCCTCACGTAATAAGTTCTTACGATGGAGGGGGTCCGAGTTCGAATCTCGTATCTGACATTACATCATATGAGTTCTGTGGCACGGAGTTGGTTGCGTATACTTGAACCTGCACATACTGCAGACAGGTGTCCGACGATCACTCCACAATAACCCGGGAGGAGGAGACCTGCCATGACGATGGGGCGAGGTTGTTACGTAGATCCATGAGACGCTCAGACGTCGTAATGGTTAGTAACTGCCGAAGCCGAACCCTGTCGAAGTGGTAGGATCCGATTCCCCGAAGTCTGGACTCTAGTCAGGCGTGATAAAGCTTTCGGCAGGCTTGAATTACGTTCTGGTGAAAGGTTCGGACTGGAGTGGTTCCGGTGTCACCCACACCTAGGCAGTGCCTAAACACCGGGGAGGTTCCTCACGGGGCCGAGCACTACGAGTGAGTGTGTGTGTTATCCTTCCCCTGGCGACGATGGCTCCTCTGTCACTGTCAGGGCCCAATGGTGGGTCCTTCCTTGGGTGCTTCGGCCCCTCAGTTCGATGGTATAGCCTAGCCTTTTGTAAAATTTTCTAAGTTTTTCGGGTTTAGGGTGAATCCGCCCTAGTGGTCCCAATGGTCGTAGTATGATTATGTCTCAGTTGGTAGGGTGGTTAGAGGGTCTCCTCGCCACTCGAGCGTGTCGGGTTCGATCCCGTACGTATGACACTCCAAAGGAATTAAGGCGAATGCCCCCCTTGGTCCATGTAGGTTATCCGGAGCAGCGCAGTCACTTGTGGCGCGTGTTGTGCATGGAGCTTACTCGGTAGGTTGATCCGGAGCAGCACAGTCACTTGTGGCGCGTGTTGTGCAAGGCGCCTTAGGATCTTTGGGGGCAGTGATGTGTAAGGTGCTCATAGGTCCTGGCCAGGCCTGTGGGTTACCGGAGCAGCATAGCTTTCCGTGTGTCCGGTCGAGCACCCCACTGACGGCGGGTGGGGAGTCCTGTTGAGTTCCTTTTTGCTAAAGTTGGTGATATGGCGTGTTCCGCCTGTTGGGTTAGGTAAACTAGGTGGGTAAATTGTTTTGGGTTGTTCAGCTAGTGGGATGGTGGCTAAGGCGCCACGCTGCCATTCGGTTGTGTAGGGTTCGATCCCGGCAAGGAGGAGGTGCTCCAATGGGTGCGTACCCAGGCGTGGTTGGAGGGGGCAAAGCACCTCTCAGGCGCTCATGGGCCCGTGGGTGTCCTGTGGGGGTCGCCGCTCAGGTATCGCCAAAACCGATGCTTCACCTTCAATGGTGGTGGTGTCCAGCTGAGTCCCTTTTAGCTCAAGTCCGGTGGTATGGCGTGTTCCGCCTATCAGGTTAGGTAGACCGGGCAGGTAATGTTTGAAAAATTGTCTTATTCTGTGTGTCTGATGGTTTCCTTTGCTTTCTAGTTGGTTTGCTTCGGCGTGCTTCGGCGTAAGCCGATTGGTGGTGGACGAGGGCGTCGGCTCGTTTATGCGATCCCATTGCCCGACAAAGGTGGCGTTTAGGCACGGACTTGAACAATGTGCGGCATGAACAGTGGTCCCCTGGGTACTCTGACTCGGACGATGTCCGACGGTTATCTCCAAAAACTCGGCTCTCAGACTCGGAAATAATCCAACGGTGGCTCTGTTAGTGAATGGGTCCCCCCTGGACCTGCGGGCATTGAAGCCGTCGGTGCCTAAGGCTACCTGTCGCACCATTGCAATGGTCTCTGCGATGGTGAGAGTGTGGGTTTAAGCCTCCGTTTCTGGCTATAGGCCCGGTTTGAGCTGCAGAACGTTGGCTGTGGTTCCCTACGGTGCCGGCAGGATTTGCCAGATGGTGTAGAAACTGATTCCGGTTTCCGCGAGTGGGGGTGGTGCCGCATGGGCAAATTCCCTGCTGGCAGGAGTGAAAGGTGGCCATGTTGGCATAGAATCGTTGGCGGGAGCTTCGCTCGACCGATTTTCTCTACTCCGATGAGTGAGTGGTGGCCATTTAGGCATAGAATGAGGAAAGGGTATATAACCGAGCAGTGCTCTGTTTGCCCCATTCCGGAGTCGGGAGCGTTTGCTCTACCGTGTTATTAATGTTGTGTCTTGAAGGAGGTCCTTGAATTCCTGGAAGATGGCTACAAGAACCCCATGAGGAGGAGCTGGGCTCGACTCGTGTGGGGGATTTTGGGGAGGCTTGAAGGGATGACGGCGTGTAGTCCAATGAAGGGGTGGCGACGTCCGGGATGTAATGATGAGGGGGTGGTTTGGTCTCTCCTGATGCTGCAACTCCAAGTTTGTGCTGGACTCCAGGTCCAGCTAAGGTGCTGGGCTGCGTTTTCTACTGGGGCTGCAATGGTCCAGTAGAGAAGCTCTCGCCGGGCGGTTTTGTTCGTGTGGAGAAACGGTAGAGTATTTAGGGGGGCAATGAACAATGATGCTACCTAGTGTTCGGCCGGTTGGCGGGAACACGGCGAGGCTGGGGATGGGGTGCAGTGTGGTAATCCTTTTCCAATGAAACAAAAAATAATAAACAAAGTGATGGAATAGAGATTTACCTTAAGTGCTGCGTTTTTTAAGACTTTCCGGAGTCGACCTGCTGGTCTCAAAGAGTCTTGCGAATGATTTGAACTACGGACGCGTCGAGCTTTTATAGGGCTCTGTAGCAGCGGTGGCGTCTCTGTTCGGCGGGCTTTTCGTTGTTCCCGAGGGGCGGGATGGCCCTGAAAAGGTTGTTTGTTGTCTGGTTTGTCTCGCGGTAGCCGGAGGGCTAGTCTGGAGGTCAAAGCATGTGTTATAGATTCCAAGGCCCGGGGGTGGGTCTGGTTTGCGTCCTTATCGGTTTTGGTTGGTCGGTGGGTGGCGCCATCTAGTGGTCGTTCTTGGAACTAGTTGCTGGGAGTTGTCCCGCGGGGGACCCGGGTTGGTAGGTGGCGCCATCTAGCGGTCACTTTCCAAATTATTTGCCGGGAGTTTTCGTGTGGCCGATTTTGGGTCGGTAGGTGGTGCCATCTAGCGGTCATTTTTTGAACTATTTCCTGGGCGTGATGGCCCGGGTTCGATTCCGAGTTTTTTTGAAAAATTTGGAGCGCCCTCTGGTGGTTCACTTTTTTTGTTCGGAAAACAAAAAATAAAATAAATAAAAATTATGGTCCTAAAGTGTGATAGATATTCGAGTTGTAGCTTTGTATCAGCTCATGGACTAATGGTTATAGTCTCTGCCTGGCGTTCAGGCTTTCCGGGTTCAATCCCCGGTTCGGGCAAAAATCAAAAATAGGCTAAATGTGTAGCTCTTTGAATTCTCTATCAAACCAAAAGGGTGAGGCCCTAGAATAACCTCAAATATAGAAGTTGTGTCAAATGTCCCAGTGGCTCAGTGGTAGCAATGCACCCTCACGTAATAAGTTCTTACGATGGAGGGGGTCCGAGTTCGAATCTCGTATCTGACATTACATCATATGAGTTCTGTGGCACGGAGTTGGTTGCGTATACTTGAACCTGCACATACTGCAGACAGGTGTCCGACGATCACTCCACAATAACCCGGGAGGAGGAGACCTGCCATGACGATGGGGCGAGGTTGTTACGTAGATCCATGAGACGCTCAGACGTCGTAATGGTTAGTAACTGCCGAAGCCGAACCCTGTCGAAGTGGTAGGATCCGATTCCCCGAAGTCTGGACTCTAGTCAGGCGTGATAAAGCTTTCGGCAGGCTTGAATTACGTTCTGGTGAAAGGTTCGGACTGGAGTGGTTCCGGTGTCACCCACACCTAGGCAGTGCCTAAACACCGGGGAGGTTCCTCACGGGGCCGAGCACTACGAGTGAGTGTGTGTGTTATCCTTCCCCTGGCGACGATGGCTCCTCTGTCACTGTCAGGGCCCAATGGTGGGTCCTTCCTTGGGTGCTTCGGCCCCTCAGTTCGATGGTATAGCCTAGCCTTTTGTAAAATTTTCTAAGTTTTTCGGGTTTAGGGTGAATCCGCCCTAGTGGTCCCAATGGTCGTAGTATGATTATGTCTCAGTTGGTAGGGTGGTTAGAGGGTCTCCTCGCCACTCGAGCGTGTCGGGTTCGATCCCGTACGTATGACACTCCAAAGGAATTAAGGCGAATGCCCCCCTTGGTCCATGTAGGTTATCCGGAGCAGCGCAGTCACTTGTGGCGCGTGTTGTGCATGGAGCTTACTCGGTAGGTTGATCCGGAGCAGCACAGTCACTTGTGGCGCGTGTTGTGCAAGGCGCCTTAGGATCTTTGGGGGCAGTGATGTGTAAGGTGCTCATAGGTCCTGGCCAGGCCTGTGGGTTACCGGAGCAGCATAGCTTTCCGTGTGTCCGGTCGAGCACCCCACTGACGGCGGGTGGGGAGTCCTGTTGAGTTCCTTTTTGCTAAAGTTGGTGATATGGCGTGTTCCGCCTGTTGGGTTAGGTAAACTAGGTGGGTAAATTGTTTTGGGTTGTTCAGCTAGTGGGATGGTGGCTAAGGCGCCACGCTGCCATTCGGTTGTGTAGGGTTCGATCCCGGCAAGGAGGAGGTGCTCCAATGGGTGCGTACCCAGGCGTGGTTGGAGGGGGCAAAGCACCTCTCAGGCGCTCATGGGCCCGTGGGTGTCCTGTGGGGGTCGCCGCTCAGGTATCGCCAAAACCGATGCTTCACCTTCAATGGTGGTGGTGTCCAGCTGAGTCCCTTTTAGCTCAAGTCCGGTGGTATGGCGTGTTCCGCCTATCAGGTTAGGTAGACCGGGCAGGTAATGTTTGAAAAATTGTCTTATTCTGTGTGTCTGATGGTTTCCTTTGCTTTCTAGTTGGTTTGCTTCGGCGTGCTTCGGCGTAAGCCGATTGGTGGTGGACGAGGGCGTCGGCTCGTTTATGCGATCCCATTGCCCGACAAAGGTGGCGTTTAGGCACGGACTTGAACAATGTGCGGCATGAACAGTGGTCCCCTGGGTACTCTGACTCGGACGATGTCCGACGGTTATCTCCAAAAACTCGGCTCTCAGACTCGGAAATAATCCAACGGTGGCTCTGTTAGTGAATGGGTCCCCCCTGGACCTGCGGGCATTGAAGCCGTCGGTGCCTAAGGCTACCTGTCGCACCATTGCAATGGTCTCTGCGATGGTGAGAGTGTGGGTTTAAGCCTCCGTTTCTGGCTATAGGCCCGGTTTGAGCTGCAGAACGTTGGCTGTGGTTCCCTACGGTGCCGGCAGGATTTGCCAGATGGTGTAGAAACTGATTCCGGTTTCCGCGAGTGGGGGTGGTGCCGCATGGGCAAATTCCCTGCTGGCAGGAGTGAAAGGTGGCCATGTTGGCATAGAATCGTTGGCGGGAGCTTCGCTCGACCGATTTTCTCTACTCCGATGAGTGAGTGGTGGCCATTTAGGCATAGAATGAGGAAAGGGTATATAACCGAGCAGTGCTCTGTTTGCCCCATTCCGGAGTCGGGAGCGTTTGCTCTACCGTGTTATTAATGTTGTGTCTTGAAGGAGGTCCTTGAATTCCTGGAAGATGGCTACAAGAACCCCATGAGGAGGAGCTGGGCTCGACTCGTGTGGGGGATTTTGGGGAGGCTTGAAGGGATGACGGCGTGTAGTCCAATGAAGGGGTGGCGACGTCCGGGATGTAATGATGAGGGGGTGGTTTGGTCTCTCCTGATGCTGCAACTCCAAGTTTGTGCTGGACTCCAGGTCCAGCTAAGGTGCTGGGCTGCGTTTTCTACTGGGGCTGCAATGGTCCAGTAGAGAAGCTCTCGCCGGGCGGTTTTGTTCGTGTGGAGAAACGGTAGAGTATTTAGGGGGGCAATGAACAATGATGCTACCTAGTGTTCGGCCGGTTGGCGGGAACACGGCGAGGCTGGGGATGGGGTGCAGTGTGGTAATCCTTTTCCAATGAAACAAAAAATAATAAACAAAGTGATGGAATAGAGATTTACCTTAAGTGCTGCGTTTTTTAAGACTTTCCGGAGTCGACCTGCTGGTCTCAAAGAGTCTTGCGAATGATTTGAACTACGGACGCGTCGAGCTTTTATAGGGCTCTGTAGCAGCGGTGGCGTCTCTGTTCGGCGGGCTTTTCGTTGTTCCCGAGGGGCGGGATGGCCCTGAAAAGGTTGTTTGTTGTCTGGTTTGTCTCGCGGTAGCCGGAGGGCTAGTCTGGAGGTCAAAGCATGTGTTATAGATTCCAAGGCCCGGGGGTGGGTCTGGTTTGCGTCCTTATCGGTTTTGGTTGGTCGGTGGGTGGCGCCATCTAGTGGTCGTTCTTGGAACTAGTTGCTGGGAGTTGTCCCGCGGGGGACCCGGGTTGGTAGGTGGCGCCATCTAGCGGTCACTTTCCAAATTATTTGCCGGGAGTTTTCGTGTGGCCGATTTTGGGTCGGTAGGTGGTGCCATCTAGCGGTCATTTTTTGAACTATTTCCTGGGCGTGATGGCCCGGGTTCGATTCCGAGTTTTTTTGAAAAATTTGGAGCGCCCTCTGGTGGTTCACTTTTTTTGTTCGGAAAACAAAAAATAAAATAAATAAAAATTATGGTCCTAAAGTGTGATAGATATTCGAGTTGTAGCTTTGTATCAGCTCATGGACTAATGGTTATAGTCTCTGCCTGGCGTTCAGGCTTTCCGGGTTCAATCCCCGGTTCGGGCAAAAATCAAAAATAGGCTAAATGTGTAGCTCTTTGAATTCTCTATCAAACCAAAAGGGTGAGGCCCTAGAATAACCTCAAATATAGAAGTTGTGTCAAATGTCCCAGTGGCTCAGTGGTAGCAATGCACCCTCACGTAATAAGTTCTTACGATGGAGGGGGTCCGAGTTCGAATCTCGTATCTGACATTACATCATATGAGTTCTGTGGCACGGAGTTGGTTGCGTATACTTGAACCTGCACATACTGCAGACAGGTGTCCGACGATCACTCCACAATAACCCGGGAGGAGGAGACCTGCCATGACGATGGGGCGAGGTTGTTACGTAGATCCATGAGACGCTCAGACGTCGTAATGGTTAGTAACTGCCGAAGCCGAACCCTGTCGAAGTGGTAGGATCCGATTCCCCGAAGTCTGGACTCTAGTCAGGCGTGATAAAGCTTTCGGCAGGCTTGAATTACGTTCTGGTGAAAGGTTCGGACTGGAGTGGTTCCGGTGTCACCCACACCTAGGCAGTGCCTAAACACCGGGGAGGTTCCTCACGGGGCCGAGCACTACGAGTGAGTGTGTGTGTTATCCTTCCCCTGGCGACGATGGCTCCTCTGTCACTGTCAGGGCCCAATGGTGGGTCCTTCCTTGGGTGCTTCGGCCCCTCAGTTCGATGGTATAGCCTAGCCTTTTGTAAAATTTTCTAAGTTTTTCGGGTTTAGGGTGAATCCGCCCTAGTGGTCCCAATGGTCGTAGTATGATTATGTCTCAGTTGGTAGGGTGGTTAGAGGGTCTCCTCGCCACTCGAGCGTGTCGGGTTCGATCCCGTACGTATGACACTCCAAAGGAATTAAGGCGAATGCCCCCCTTGGTCCATGTAGGTTATCCGGAGCAGCGCAGTCACTTGTGGCGCGTGTTGTGCATGGAGCTTACTCGGTAGGTTGATCCGGAGCAGCACAGTCACTTGTGGCGCGTGTTGTGCAAGGCGCCTTAGGATCTTTGGGGGCAGTGATGTGTAAGGTGCTCATAGGTCCTGGCCAGGCCTGTGGGTTACCGGAGCAGCATAGCTTTCCGTGTGTCCGGTCGAGCACCCCACTGACGGCGGGTGGGGAGTCCTGTTGAGTTCCTTTTTGCTAAAGTTGGTGATATGGCGTGTTCCGCCTGTTGGGTTAGGTAAACTAGGTGGGTAAATTGTTTTGGGTTGTTCAGCTAGTGGGATGGTGGCTAAGGCGCCACGCTGCCATTCGGTTGTGTAGGGTTCGATCCCGGCAAGGAGGAGGTGCTCCAATGGGTGCGTACCCAGGCGTGGTTGGAGGGGGCAAAGCACCTCTCAGGCGCTCATGGGCCCGTGGGTGTCCTGTGGGGGTCGCCGCTCAGGTATCGCCAAAACCGATGCTTCACCTTCAATGGTGGTGGTGTCCAGCTGAGTCCCTTTTAGCTCAAGTCCGGTGGTATGGCGTGTTCCGCCTATCAGGTTAGGTAGACCGGGCAGGTAATGTTTGAAAAATTGTCTTATTCTGTGTGTCTGATGGTTTCCTTTGCTTTCTAGTTGGTTTGCTTCGGCGTGCTTCGGCGTAAGCCGATTGGTGGTGGACGAGGGCGTCGGCTCGTTTATGCGATCCCATTGCCCGACAAAGGTGGCGTTTAGGCACGGACTTGAACAATGTGCGGCATGAACAGTGGTCCCCTGGGTACTCTGACTCGGACGATGTCCGACGGTTATCTCCAAAAACTCGGCTCTCAGACTCGGAAATAATCCAACGGTGGCTCTGTTAGTGAATGGGTCCCCCCTGGACCTGCGGGCATTGAAGCCGTCGGTGCCTAAGGCTACCTGTCGCACCATTGCAATGGTCTCTGCGATGGTGAGAGTGTGGGTTTAAGCCTCCGTTTCTGGCTATAGGCCCGGTTTGAGCTGCAGAACGTTGGCTGTGGTTCCCTACGGTGCCGGCAGGATTTGCCAGATGGTGTAGAAACTGATTCCGGTTTCCGCGAGTGGGGGTGGTGCCGCATGGGCAAATTCCCTGCTGGCAGGAGTGAAAGGTGGCCATGTTGGCATAGAATCGTTGGCGGGAGCTTCGCTCGACCGATTTTCTCTACTCCGATGAGTGAGTGGTGGCCATTTAGGCATAGAATGAGGAAAGGGTATATAACCGAGCAGTGCTCTGTTTGCCCCATTCCGGAGTCGGGAGCGTTTGCTCTACCGTGTTATTAATGTTGTGTCTTGAAGGAGGTCCTTGAATTCCTGGAAGATGGCTACAAGAACCCCATGAGGAGGAGCTGGGCTCGACTCGTGTGGGGGATTTTGGGGAGGCTTGAAGGGATGACGGCGTGTAGTCCAATGAAGGGGTGGCGACGTCCGGGATGTAATGATGAGGGGGTGGTTTGGTCTCTCCTGATGCTGCAACTCCAAGTTTGTGCTGGACTCCAGGTCCAGCTAAGGTGCTGGGCTGCGTTTTCTACTGGGGCTGCAATGGTCCAGTAGAGAAGCTCTCGCCGGGCGGTTTTGTTCGTGTGGAGAAACGGTAGAGTATTTAGGGGGGCAATGAACAATGATGCTACCTAGTGTTCGGCCGGTTGGCGGGAACACGGCGAGGCTGGGGATGGGGTGCAGTGTGGTAATCCTTTTCCAATGAAACAAAAAATAATAAACAAAGTGATGGAATAGAGATTTACCTTAAGTGCTGCGTTTTTTAAGACTTTCCGGAGTCGACCTGCTGGTCTCAAAGAGTCTTGCGAATGATTTGAACTACGGACGCGTCGAGCTTTTATAGGGCTCTGTAGCAGCGGTGGCGTCTCTGTTCGGCGGGCTTTTCGTTGTTCCCGAGGGGCGGGATGGCCCTGAAAAGGTTGTTTGTTGTCTGGTTTGTCTCGCGGTAGCCGGAGGGCTAGTCTGGAGGTCAAAGCATGTGTTATAGATTCCAAGGCCCGGGGGTGGGTCTGGTTTGCGTCCTTATCGGTTTTGGTTGGTCGGTGGGTGGCGCCATCTAGTGGTCGTTCTTGGAACTAGTTGCTGGGAGTTGTCCCGCGGGGGACCCGGGTTGGTAGGTGGCGCCATCTAGCGGTCACTTTCCAAATTATTTGCCGGGAGTTTTCGTGTGGCCGATTTTGGGTCGGTAGGTGGTGCCATCTAGCGGTCATTTTTTGAACTATTTCCTGGGCGTGATGGCCCGGGTTCGATTCCGAGTTTTTTTGAAAAATTTGGAGCGCCCTCTGGTGGTTCACTTTTTTTGTTCGGAAAACAAAAAATAAAATAAATAAAAATTATGGTCCTAAAGTGTGATAGATATTCGAGTTGTAGCTTTGTATCAGCTCATGGACTAATGGTTATAGTCTCTGCCTGGCGTTCAGGCTTTCCGGGTTCAATCCCCGGTTCGGGCAAAAATCAAAAATAGGCTAAATGTGTAGCTCTTTGAATTCTCTATCAAACCAAAAGGGTGAGGCCCTAGAATAACCTCAAATATAGAAGTTGTGTCAAATGTCCCAGTGGCTCAGTGGTAGCAATGCACCCTCACGTAATAAGTTCTTACGATGGAGGGGGTCCGAGTTCGAATCTCGTATCTGACATTACATCATATGAGTTCTGTGGCACGGAGTTGGTTGCGTATACTTGAACCTGCACATACTGCAGACAGGTGTCCGACGATCACTCCACAATAACCCGGGAGGAGGAGACCTGCCATGACGATGGGGCGAGGTTGTTACGTAGATCCATGAGACGCTCAGACGTCGTAATGGTTAGTAACTGCCGAAGCCGAACCCTGTCGAAGTGGTAGGATCCGATTCCCCGAAGTCTGGACTCTAGTCAGGCGTGATAAAGCTTTCGGCAGGCTTGAATTACGTTCTGGTGAAAGGTTCGGACTGGAGTGGTTCCGGTGTCACCCACACCTAGGCAGTGCCTAAACACCGGGGAGGTTCCTCACGGGGCCGAGCACTACGAGTGAGTGTGTGTGTTATCCTTCCCCTGGCGACGATGGCTCCTCTGTCACTGTCAGGGCCCAATGGTGGGTCCTTCCTTGGGTGCTTCGGCCCCTCAGTTCGATGGTATAGCCTAGCCTTTTGTAAAATTTTCTAAGTTTTTCGGGTTTAGGGTGAATCCGCCCTAGTGGTCCCAATGGTCGTAGTATGATTATGTCTCAGTTGGTAGGGTGGTTAGAGGGTCTCCTCGCCACTCGAGCGTGTCGGGTTCGATCCCGTACGTATGACACTCCAAAGGAATTAAGGCGAATGCCCCCCTTGGTCCATGTAGGTTATCCGGAGCAGCGCAGTCACTTGTGGCGCGTGTTGTGCATGGAGCTTACTCGGTAGGTTGATCCGGAGCAGCACAGTCACTTGTGGCGCGTGTTGTGCAAGGCGCCTTAGGATCTTTGGGGGCAGTGATGTGTAAGGTGCTCATAGGTCCTGGCCAGGCCTGTGGGTTACCGGAGCAGCATAGCTTTCCGTGTGTCCGGTCGAGCACCCCACTGACGGCGGGTGGGGAGTCCTGTTGAGTTCCTTTTTGCTAAAGTTGGTGATATGGCGTGTTCCGCCTGTTGGGTTAGGTAAACTAGGTGGGTAAATTGTTTTGGGTTGTTCAGCTAGTGGGATGGTGGCTAAGGCGCCACGCTGCCATTCGGTTGTGTAGGGTTCGATCCCGGCAAGGAGGAGGTGCTCCAATGGGTGCGTACCCAGGCGTGGTTGGAGGGGGCAAAGCACCTCTCAGGCGCTCATGGGCCCGTGGGTGTCCTGTGGGGGTCGCCGCTCAGGTATCGCCAAAACCGATGCTTCACCTTCAATGGTGGTGGTGTCCAGCTGAGTCCCTTTTAGCTCAAGTCCGGTGGTATGGCGTGTTCCGCCTATCAGGTTAGGTAGACCGGGCAGGTAATGTTTGAAAAATTGTCTTATTCTGTGTGTCTGATGGTTTCCTTTGCTTTCTAGTTGGTTTGCTTCGGCGTGCTTCGGCGTAAGCCGATTGGTGGTGGACGAGGGCGTCGGCTCGTTTATGCGATCCCATTGCCCGACAAAGGTGGCGTTTAGGCACGGACTTGAACAATGTGCGGCATGAACAGTGGTCCCCTGGGTACTCTGACTCGGACGATGTCCGACGGTTATCTCCAAAAACTCGGCTCTCAGACTCGGAAATAATCCAACGGTGGCTCTGTTAGTGAATGGGTCCCCCCTGGACCTGCGGGCATTGAAGCCGTCGGTGCCTAAGGCTACCTGTCGCACCATTGCAATGGTCTCTGCGATGGTGAGAGTGTGGGTTTAAGCCTCCGTTTCTGGCTATAGGCCCGGTTTGAGCTGCAGAACGTTGGCTGTGGTTCCCTACGGTGCCGGCAGGATTTGCCAGATGGTGTAGAAACTGATTCCGGTTTCCGCGAGTGGGGGTGGTGCCGCATGGGCAAATTCCCTGCTGGCAGGAGTGAAAGGTGGCCATGTTGGCATAGAATCGTTGGCGGGAGCTTCGCTCGACCGATTTTCTCTACTCCGATGAGTGAGTGGTGGCCATTTAGGCATAGAATGAGGAAAGGGTATATAACCGAGCAGTGCTCTGTTTGCCCCATTCCGGAGTCGGGAGCGTTTGCTCTACCGTGTTATTAATGTTGTGTCTTGAAGGAGGTCCTTGAATTCCTGGAAGATGGCTACAAGAACCCCATGAGGAGGAGCTGGGCTCGACTCGTGTGGGGGATTTTGGGGAGGCTTGAAGGGATGACGGCGTGTAGTCCAATGAAGGGGTGGCGACGTCCGGGATGTAATGATGAGGGGGTGGTTTGGTCTCTCCTGATGCTGCAACTCCAAGTTTGTGCTGGACTCCAGGTCCAGCTAAGGTGCTGGGCTGCGTTTTCTACTGGGGCTGCAATGGTCCAGTAGAGAAGCTCTCGCCGGGCGGTTTTGTTCGTGTGGAGAAACGGTAGAGTATTTAGGGGGGCAATGAACAATGATGCTACCTAGTGTTCGGCCGGTTGGCGGGAACACGGCGAGGCTGGGGATGGGGTGCAGTGTGGTAATCCTTTTCCAATGAAACAAAAAATAATAAACAAAGTGATGGAATAGAGATTTACCTTAAGTGCTGCGTTTTTTAAGACTTTCCGGAGTCGACCTGCTGGTCTCAAAGAGTCTTGCGAATGATTTGAACTACGGACGCGTCGAGCTTTTATAGGGCTCTGTAGCAGCGGTGGCGTCTCTGTTCGGCGGGCTTTTCGTTGTTCCCGAGGGGCGGGATGGCCCTGAAAAGGTTGTTTGTTGTCTGGTTTGTCTCGCGGTAGCCGGAGGGCTAGTCTGGAGGTCAAAGCATGTGTTATAGATTCCAAGGCCCGGGGGTGGGTCTGGTTTGCGTCCTTATCGGTTTTGGTTGGTCGGTGGGTGGCGCCATCTAGTGGTCGTTCTTGGAACTAGTTGCTGGGAGTTGTCCCGCGGGGGACCCGGGTTGGTAGGTGGCGCCATCTAGCGGTCACTTTCCAAATTATTTGCCGGGAGTTTTCGTGTGGCCGATTTTGGGTCGGTAGGTGGTGCCATCTAGCGGTCATTTTTTGAACTATTTCCTGGGCGTGATGGCCCGGGTTCGATTCCGAGTTTTTTTGAAAAATTTGGAGCGCCCTCTGGTGGTTCACTTTTTTTGTTCGGAAAACAAAAAATAAAATAAATAAAAATTATGGTCCTAAAGTGTGATAGATATTCGAGTTGTAGCTTTGTATCAGCTCATGGACTAATGGTTATAGTCTCTGCCTGGCGTTCAGGCTTTCCGGGTTCAATCCCCGGTTCGGGCAAAAATCAAAAATAGGCTAAATGTGTAGCTCTTTGAATTCTCTATCAAACCAAAAGGGTGAGGCCCTAGAATAACCTCAAATATAGAAGTTGTGTCAAATGTCCCAGTGGCTCAGTGGTAGCAATGCACCCTCACGTAATAAGTTCTTACGATGGAGGGGGTCCGAGTTCGAATCTCGTATCTGACATTACATCATATGAGTTCTGTGGCACGGAGTTGGTTGCGTATACTTGAACCTGCACATACTGCAGACAGGTGTCCGACGATCACTCCACAATAACCCGGGAGGAGGAGACCTGCCATGACGATGGGGCGAGGTTGTTACGTAGATCCATGAGACGCTCAGACGTCGTAATGGTTAGTAACTGCCGAAGCCGAACCCTGTCGAAGTGGTAGGATCCGATTCCCCGAAGTCTGGACTCTAGTCAGGCGTGATAAAGCTTTCGGCAGGCTTGAATTACGTTCTGGTGAAAGGTTCGGACTGGAGTGGTTCCGGTGTCACCCACACCTAGGCAGTGCCTAAACACCGGGGAGGTTCCTCACGGGGCCGAGCACTACGAGTGAGTGTGTGTGTTATCCTTCCCCTGGCGACGATGGCTCCTCTGTCACTGTCAGGGCCCAATGGTGGGTCCTTCCTTGGGTGCTTCGGCCCCTCAGTTCGATGGTATAGCCTAGCCTTTTGTAAAATTTTCTAAGTTTTTCGGGTTTAGGGTGAATCCGCCCTAGTGGTCCCAATGGTCGTAGTATGATTATGTCTCAGTTGGTAGGGTGGTTAGAGGGTCTCCTCGCCACTCGAGCGTGTCGGGTTCGATCCCGTACGTATGACACTCCAAAGGAATTAAGGCGAATGCCCCCCTTGGTCCATGTAGGTTATCCGGAGCAGCGCAGTCACTTGTGGCGCGTGTTGTGCATGGAGCTTACTCGGTAGGTTGATCCGGAGCAGCACAGTCACTTGTGGCGCGTGTTGTGCAAGGCGCCTTAGGATCTTTGGGGGCAGTGATGTGTAAGGTGCTCATAGGTCCTGGCCAGGCCTGTGGGTTACCGGAGCAGCATAGCTTTCCGTGTGTCCGGTCGAGCACCCCACTGACGGCGGGTGGGGAGTCCTGTTGAGTTCCTTTTTGCTAAAGTTGGTGATATGGCGTGTTCCGCCTGTTGGGTTAGGTAAACTAGGTGGGTAAATTGTTTTGGGTTGTTCAGCTAGTGGGATGGTGGCTAAGGCGCCACGCTGCCATTCGGTTGTGTAGGGTTCGATCCCGGCAAGGAGGAGGTGCTCCAATGGGTGCGTACCCAGGCGTGGTTGGAGGGGGCAAAGCACCTCTCAGGCGCTCATGGGCCCGTGGGTGTCCTGTGGGGGTCGCCGCTCAGGTATCGCCAAAACCGATGCTTCACCTTCAATGGTGGTGGTGTCCAGCTGAGTCCCTTTTAGCTCAAGTCCGGTGGTATGGCGTGTTCCGCCTATCAGGTTAGGTAGACCGGGCAGGTAATGTTTGAAAAATTGTCTTATTCTGTGTGTCTGATGGTTTCCTTTGCTTTCTAGTTGGTTTGCTTCGGCGTGCTTCGGCGTAAGCCGATTGGTGGTGGACGAGGGCGTCGGCTCGTTTATGCGATCCCATTGCCCGACAAAGGTGGCGTTTAGGCACGGACTTGAACAATGTGCGGCATGAACAGTGGTCCCCTGGGTACTCTGACTCGGACGATGTCCGACGGTTATCTCCAAAAACTCGGCTCTCAGACTCGGAAATAATCCAACGGTGGCTCTGTTAGTGAATGGGTCCCCCCTGGACCTGCGGGCATTGAAGCCGTCGGTGCCTAAGGCTACCTGTCGCACCATTGCAATGGTCTCTGCGATGGTGAGAGTGTGGGTTTAAGCCTCCGTTTCTGGCTATAGGCCCGGTTTGAGCTGCAGAACGTTGGCTGTGGTTCCCTACGGTGCCGGCAGGATTTGCCAGATGGTGTAGAAACTGATTCCGGTTTCCGCGAGTGGGGGTGGTGCCGCATGGGCAAATTCCCTGCTGGCAGGAGTGAAAGGTGGCCATGTTGGCATAGAATCGTTGGCGGGAGCTTCGCTCGACCGATTTTCTCTACTCCGATGAGTGAGTGGTGGCCATTTAGGCATAGAATGAGGAAAGGGTATATAACCGAGCAGTGCTCTGTTTGCCCCATTCCGGAGTCGGGAGCGTTTGCTCTACCGTGTTATTAATGTTGTGTCTTGAAGGAGGTCCTTGAATTCCTGGAAGATGGCTACAAGAACCCCATGAGGAGGAGCTGGGCTCGACTCGTGTGGGGGATTTTGGGGAGGCTTGAAGGGATGACGGCGTGTAGTCCAATGAAGGGGTGGCGACGTCCGGGATGTAATGATGAGGGGGTGGTTTGGTCTCTCCTGATGCTGCAACTCCAAGTTTGTGCTGGACTCCAGGTCCAGCTAAGGTGCTGGGCTGCGTTTTCTACTGGGGCTGCAATGGTCCAGTAGAGAAGCTCTCGCCGGGCGGTTTTGTTCGTGTGGAGAAACGGTAGAGTATTTAGGGGGGCAATGAACAATGATGCTACCTAGTGTTCGGCCGGTTGGCGGGAACACGGCGAGGCTGGGGATGGGGTGCAGTGTGGTAATCCTTTTCCAATGAAACAAAAAATAATAAACAAAGTGATGGAATAGAGATTTACCTTAAGTGCTGCGTTTTTTAAGACTTTCCGGAGTCGACCTGCTGGTCTCAAAGAGTCTTGCGAATGATTTGAACTACGGACGCGTCGAGCTTTTATAGGGCTCTGTAGCAGCGGTGGCGTCTCTGTTCGGCGGGCTTTTCGTTGTTCCCGAGGGGCGGGATGGCCCTGAAAAGGTTGTTTGTTGTCTGGTTTGTCTCGCGGTAGCCGGAGGGCTAGTCTGGAGGTCAAAGCATGTGTTATAGATTCCAAGGCCCGGGGGTGGGTCTGGTTTGCGTCCTTATCGGTTTTGGTTGGTCGGTGGGTGGCGCCATCTAGTGGTCGTTCTTGGAACTAGTTGCTGGGAGTTGTCCCGCGGGGGACCCGGGTTGGTAGGTGGCGCCATCTAGCGGTCACTTTCCAAATTATTTGCCGGGAGTTTTCGTGTGGCCGATTTTGGGTCGGTAGGTGGTGCCATCTAGCGGTCATTTTTTGAACTATTTCCTGGGCGTGATGGCCCGGGTTCGATTCCGAGTTTTTTTGAAAAATTTGGAGCGCCCTCTGGTGGTTCACTTTTTTTGTTCGGAAAACAAAAAATAAAATAAATAAAAATTATGGTCCTAAAGTGTGATAGATATTCGAGTTGTAGCTTTGTATCAGCTCATGGACTAATGGTTATAGTCTCTGCCTGGCGTTCAGGCTTTCCGGGTTCAATCCCCGGTTCGGGCAAAAATCAAAAATAGGCTAAATGTGTAGCTCTTTGAATTCTCTATCAAACCAAAAGGGTGAGGCCCTAGAATAACCTCAAATATAGAAGTTGTGTCAAATGTCCCAGTGGCTCAGTGGTAGC
The DNA here is from genome assembly GCA_030770115.1 of Daphnia galeata. Taxonomy (NCBI): domain Eukaryota; kingdom Metazoa; phylum Arthropoda; class Branchiopoda; order Diplostraca; family Daphniidae; genus Daphnia; species Daphnia galeata. Next base: position 4,671 of record JAUANT010000168.1, on the reverse strand, counting down.
AATGCACCCTCACGTAATAAGTTCTTACGATGGAGGGGGTCCGAGTTCGAATCTCGTATCTGACATTACATCATATGAGTTCTGTGGCACGGAGTTGGTTGCGTATACTTGAACCTGCACATACTGCAGACAGGTGTCCGACGATCACTCCACAATAACCCGGGAGGAGGAGACCTGCCATGACGATGGGGCGAGGTTGTTACGTAGATCCATGAGACGCTCAGACGTCGTAATGGTTAGTAACTGCCGAAGCCGAACCCTGTCGAAGTGGTAGGATCCGATTCCCCGAAGTCTGGACTCTAGTCAGGCGTGATAAAGCTTTCGGCAGGCTTGAATTACGTTCTGGTGAAAGGTTCGGACTGGAGTGGTTCCGGTGTCACCCACACCTAGGCAGTGCCTAAACACCGGGGAGGTTCCTCACGGGGCCGAGCACTACGAGTGAGTGTGTGTGTTATCCTTCCCCTGGCGACGATGGCTCCTCTGTCACTGTCAGGGCCCAATGGTGGGTCCTTCCTTGGGTGCTTCGGCCCCTCAGTTCGATGGTATAGCCTAGCCTTTTGTAAAATTTTCTAAGTTTTTCGGGTTTAGGGTGAATCCGCCCTAGTGGTCCCAATGGTCGTAGTATGATTATGTCTCAGTTGGTAGGGTGGTTAGAGGGTCTCCTCGCCACTCGAGCGTGTCGGGTTCGATCCCGTACGTATGACACTCCAAAGGAATTAAGGCGAATGCCCCCCTTGGTCCATGTAGGTTATCCGGAGCAGCGCAGTCACTTGTGGCGCGTGTTGTGCATGGAGCTTACTCGGTAGGTTGATCCGGAGCAGCACAGTCACTTGTGGCGCGTGTTGTGCAAGGCGCCTTAGGATCTTTGGGGGCAGTGATGTGTAAGGTGCTCATAGGTCCTGGCCAGGCCTGTGGGTTACCGGAGCAGCATAGCTTTCCGTGTGTCCGGTCGAGCACCCCACTGACGGCGGGTGGGGAGTCCTGTTGAGTTCCTTTTTGCTAAAGTTGGTGATATGGCGTGTTCCGCCTGTTGGGTTAGGTAAACTAGGTGGGTAAATTGTTTTGGGTTGTTCAGCTAGTGGGATGGTGGCTAAGGCGCCACGCTGCCATTCGGTTGTGTAGGGTTCGATCCCGGCAAGGAGGAGGTGCTCCAATGGGTGCGTACCCAGGCGTGGTTGGAGGGGGCAAAGCACCTCTCAGGCGCTCATGGGCCCGTGGGTGTCCTGTGGGGGTCGCCGCTCAGGTATCGCCAAAACCGATGCTTCACCTTCAATGGTGGTGGTGTCCAGCTGAGTCCCTTTTAGCTCAAGTCCGGTGGTATGGCGTGTTCCGCCTATCAGGTTAGGTAGACCGGGCAGGTAATGTTTGAAAAATTGTCTTATTCTGTGTGTCTGATGGTTTCCTTTGCTTTCTAGTTGGTTTGCTTCGGCGTGCTTCGGCGTAAGCCGATTGGTGGTGGACGAGGGCGTCGGCTCGTTTATGCGATCCCATTGCCCGACAAAGGTGGCGTTTAGGCACGGACTTGAACAATGTGCGGCATGAACAGTGGTCCCCTGGGTACTCTGACTCGGACGATGTCCGACGGTTATCTCCAAAAACTCGGCTCTCAGACTCGGAAATAATCCAACGGTGGCTCTGTTAGTGAATGGGTCCCCCCTGGACCTGCGGGCATTGAAGCCGTCGGTGCCTAAGGCTACCTGTCGCACCATTGCAATGGTCTCTGCGATGGTGAGAGTGTGGGTTTAAGCCTCCGTTTCTGGCTATAGGCCCGGTTTGAGCTGCAGAACGTTGGCTGTGGTTCCCTACGGTGCCGGCAGGATTTGCCAGATGGTGTAGAAACTGATTCCGGTTTCCGCGAGTGGGGTGGTGCCGCATGGGCAAATTCCCTGCTGGCAGGAGTGAAAGGTGGCCATGTTGGCATAGAATCGTTGGCGGGAGCTTCGCTCGACCGATTTTCTCTACTCCGATGAGTGAGTGGTGGCCATTTAGGCATAGAATGAGGAAAGGGTATATAACCGAGCAGTGCTCTGTTTGCCCCATTCCGGAGTCGGGAGCGTTTGCTCTACCGTGTTATTAATGTTGTGTCTTGAAGGAGGTCCTTGAATTCCTGGAAGATGGCTACAAGAACCCCATGAGGAGGAGCTGGGCTCGACTCGTGTGGGGGATTTTGGGGAGGCTTGAAGGGATGACGGCGTGTAGTCCAATGAAGGGGTGGCGACGTCCGGGATGTAATGATGAGGGGGTGGTTTGGTCTCTCCTGATGCTGCAACTCCAAGTTTGTGCTGGACTCCAGGTCCAGCTAAGGTGCTGGGCTGCGTTTTCTACTGGGGCTGCAATGGTCCAGTAGAGAAGCTCTCGCCGGGCGGTTTTGTTCGTGTGGAGAAACGGTAGAGTATTTAGGGGGGCAATGAACAATGATGCTACCTAGTGTTCGGCCGGTTGGCGGGAACACGGCGAGGCTGGGGATGGGGTGCAGTGTGGTAATCCTTTTCCAATGAAACAAAAAATAATAAACAAAGTGATGGAATAGAGATTTACCTTAAGTGCTGCGTTTTTTAAGACTTTCCGGAGTCGACCTGCTGGTCTCAAAGAGTCTTGCGAATGATTTGAACTACGGACGCGTCGAGCTTTTATAGGGCTCTGTAGCAGCGGTGGCGTCTCTGTTCGGCGGGCTTTTCGTTGTTCCCGAGGGGCGGGATGGCCCTGAAAAGGTTGTTTGTTGTCTGGTTTGTCTCGCGGTAGCCGGAGGGCTAGTCTGGAGGTCAAAGCATGTGTTATAGATTCCAAGGCCCGGGGGTGGGTCTGGTTTGCGTCCTTATCGGTTTTGGTTGGTCGGTGGGTGGCGCCATCTAGTGGTCGTTCTTGGAACTAGTTGCTGGGAGTTGTCCCGCGGGGGACCCGGGTTGGTAGGTGGCGCCATCTAGCGGTCACTTTCCAAATTATTTGCCGGGAGTTTTCGTGTGGCCGATTTTGGGTCGGTAGGTGGTGCCATCTAGCGGTCATTTTTTGAACTATTTCCTGGGCGTGATGGCCCGGGTTCGATTCCGAGTTTTTTTGAAAAATTTGGAGCGCCCTCTGGTGGTTCACTTTTTTTGTTCGGAAAACAAAAAATAAAATAAATAAAAATTATGGTCCTAAAGTGTGATAGATATTCGAGTTGTAGCTTTGTATCAGCTCATGGACTAATGGTTATAGTCTCTGCCTGGCGTTCAGGCTTTCCGGGTTCAATCCCCGGTTCGGGCAAAAATCAAAAATAGGCTAAATGTGTAGCTCTTTGAATTCTCTATCAAACCAAAAGGGTGAGGCCCTAGAATAACCTCAAATATAGAAGTTGTGTCAAATGTCCCAGTGGCTCAGTGGTAGCAATGCACCCTCACGTAATAAGTTCTTACGATGGAGGGGGTCCGAGTTCGAATCTCGTATCTGACATTACATCATATGAGTTCTGTGGCACGGAGTTGGTTGCGTATACTTGAACCTGCACATACTGCAGACAGGTGTCCGACGATCACTCCACAATAACCCGGGAGGAGGAGACCTGCCATGACGATGGGGCGAGGTTGTTACGTAGATCCATGAGACGCTCAGACGTCGTAATGGTTAGTAACTGCCGAAGCCGAACCCTGTCGAAGTGGTAGGATCCGATTCCCGAAGTCTGGACTCTAGTCAGGCGTGATAAAGCTTTCGGCAGGCTTGAATTACGTTCTGGTGAAAGGTTCGGACTGGAGTGGTTCCGGTGTCACCCACACCTAGGCAGTGCCTAAACACCGGGGAGGTTCTCACGGGGGCCGAGCACTACGAGTGAGTGTGTGTGTTATCCTTCCCCTGGCGACGATGGCTCCTCTGTCACTGTCAGGGCCCAATGGTGGGTCCTTCCTTGGGTGCTTCGGCCCCTCAGTTCGATGGTATAGCCTAGCCTTTTGTAAAATTTTCTAAGTTTTTCGGGTTTAGGGTGAATCCGCCCTAGTGGTCCCAATGGTCGTAGTATGATTATGTCTCAGTTGGTAGGGTGGTTAGAGGGTCTCCTCGCCACTCGAGCGTGTCGGGTTCGATCCCGTACGTATGACACTCCAAAGGAATTAAGGCGAATGCCCCCCTTGGTCCATGTAGGTTATCCGGAGCAGCGCAGTCACTTGTGGCGCGTGTTGTGCATGGAGCTTACTCGGTAGGTTGATCCGGAGCAGCACAGTCACTTGTGGCGCGTGTTGTGCAAGGCGCCTTAGGATCTTTGGGGGCAGTGATGTGTAAGGTGCTCATAGGTCCTGGCCAGGCCTGTGGGTTACCGGAGCAGCATAGCTTTCCGTGTGTCCGGTCGAGCACCCCACTGACGGCGGGTGGGGAGTCCTGTTGAGTTCCTTTTTGCTAAAGTTGGTGATATGGCGTGTTCCGCCTGTTGGGTTAGGTAACTAGGTGGTAAATTTGTTTTGGGTTGTTCAGCTAGTGGGATGGTGGCTAAGGCGCCACGCTGCCATTCGGTTGTGTAGGGTTCGATCCCGGCAAGGAGAGGTGCTCCAATGTGCGTACCCAGGCGTGGTTGGAGGGGGCAAAGCACCTCTCAGGCGCTCATGGGCCCGTGGTGTCCTGTGGGGGTCGCCGCTCAGGTATCGCCCAAACCGATGCTTCACCTTCAATGGTGGTGTGTCCAGCTGAGTCCCTTTTAGCTCAAGTCCG